>CAWVRF010001268.1:0-91000 GCA_963932465.1 Maratus speciosus | reverse complement strand
TCGATTAAAATATCGTTTTCATGGGTAACACGTGCGTTTGTGTTTGTTTTCATTGTTGGCCTAACACGTGGCGCCACCTGGCGTTTTCATTGTTTACTTTGTCCAACAATCCAATAACAACAGACCATCGGTTTGTTGGGCTCCAACAATACTCGAATGTGAATCAACAATTCGGTTTCTGTTTGTTTACATTGTTTGTTTACATTCTGTTGGTTTCCTTTGTTTACTTTGTCCAACAATCGGTTTATATCGATTAAAATATCGTTTTCATGGGTAACACGTGCGTTTGTGTTTGTTTACATTGTTGGCCTAACACGTGGCGCCACCTGGCGTTTCCATAGTTTACTTTGTCCAACAATCCAATAACAACAGACTATCGGTTTGATGGGCTCCAACAATACTCGAATTTGAATAAACAATTCGGTTTCTGTTTGTTTACATTGTTTGTTTACATTGTTTGTTTACATTCTGTTGGTTTCCTTTTTTTGACCAACAATCGGTTTATATCGATTAAAATATCGTTTTCATGGGTAACACGTGCGTTTGTGTTTGTTTACATTGTTGGCATAACACGTGGCGCCACCTGGCGTTTCCATTGTTTACTTTGTCCAAAAATGCAATAACAACAGACTATCGGTTTGTTGGGCTCCAACAATACTCGAATGTGAATCAACAATTCGGTTTCTGTTTGTTTACATTGTTTGTTTACATTCTGTCGGTTTCCTATGTTTACTTTGTCCAACAATCGGTTTATATCGATTAAAATATCGTTTTCATGGGTAACACGTGCGTTTGTGTTTGTTTACTTTGTTGGCCTAACACGTGGCGCCACCTGGCCTTTCCATTGTTTACTTTGTCCAACAATCCAATAACAACAGACTATCGGTTTGTTGGGCTCCAACAATACTCGAATGTGAATCAACAATTCGGTTTTTGTTTGTTTACATTGTTTGTTTACATTCTGTTGGTTTCCTTTGTTTACTTTGTCCAACAATCGGTTTATATCGATTAAAATATCGTTTTCATGGGTAACACGTGCGTATGTGTTTGTTTACATTGTTGGCCTAACACGTGGCGCCACCTGGCGTTTCCATTGTTTACTTTGTCCAACAATCCAATGAAAACAGACTATTGGTTTGTTGGGCTCCAACAATACTCGAATGTGTATCAACAATTCGGTTTCTGTTTGTTTACATTGTTTGTTTATATTCTGTTGGTTTCCTTTGTTTATTTTGTCCAACAATCGGTTTATATCGATTAAAATATCGTTTTCATGGGTAACACGTGCGTTTGTGTTTGCTTACATTGTTGGCCTAACACGTGGCGCCACCTGGCATTTCCATTGTTTACTTTGTCCAACAATCCAATAACAACAGACTATCGGTTTGTTGGGCTCCAACAATACTCGAATGTGAATCAAAAATTCGGTTTCTGTTTGTTTACATTGTTTGTTTACATTCTGTTGGTTTCCTTTGTTTACTTTGTCCATCAATCGGTTTATATCGATTAAAATATCGTTTTCATGGGTAACACGTGCGTTTGTGTTTGTTTTCATTGTTGGCCTAACACGTGGCGCCACCTGGCGTTTTCATTGTTTACTTTGTCCAACAATCCAGTAACAAAGGACTATCGGTTTGTTGGGCTCCAACAATACTCGAATGTGAATCAACAATTCGGTTTCTGTTTGTTTACATTGTTTGTTTACATTCTGTTGGTTTCCTTTGTTTACTTTTTCCAACAATCGGTTTATATCGATTAAAATATCGTTTTCATGGGTAACACGTGCGTTTGTGTTTGTTTACATTGTTGGCATAACACGTGGCGCCACCTGGCGTTTCCATTGTTTACTTTGTCCAAAAATGCAATAACAACAGACTATCGGTTTGTTGGGCTCCAACAATACTCGAATGTGAATCAACAATTCGGTTTCTGTTTGTTTACATTGTTTGTTTACATTCTGTTGGTTTCCTATGTTTACTTTGTCCAACAATCGGTTTATATCGATTAAAACATCGTTTTCATGGGTAACACGTGCGTTTGTGTTTGTTTACATTGTTGGCCTAACACGTGGCGCCACCTGGCGTTTCCATTGTTTACTTTGTCCAACAATCCAATAACAACAGACTATCGGTTTGTTGGGCTCCAACAATACTCGAATGTGAATCCACAATTCGGTTTCTGTTTGTTTACATTGTTTGTTTACATTCTGTTGGTTTCCTTTGTTTAATTTGTCCAACAATCGGTTTATATCGATTAAAATATCGTTTTCATAGGTAACACGTGCGTTTGTGTTTGTTTACATTGTTGTCCTAACACGTGGCGCCACCTGGCGTTTCCATTGTTTACTTTGTCCAACAATCCAATGAAAACAGACTATTGGTTTATTGGGCTCCAACAATATTCGAATGTGAATCAACAATTCGGTTTCTGTTTGTTTACATTCTGTTGGTTTCCTTTGTTTATTTTGTCCAACAATCGGTTTATATCGATTAAAATATCGTTTTCATGGGTAACACGTGCGTTTGTGTTTGTTTACATTGTTGGCCTAACACGTGGCACCACCTGGCGTTTCCATTGTTTACTTTGTCCAACAATCCAATAACAACAGACTATCGGTTTGATGGGCTCCAACAATACTCGAATTTGAATCAACAATTCGGTTTCTGTTTGTTTACATTGTTTGTTTACATTCTGTTGGTTTCCTTTTTTTATCCAACAATCGGTTTATATCGATTAAAATATCGTTTTCATGGAAAACACGTGCGTTTGTGTTTGTTTACATTGTTGGCCTAACACGTGGCGCCACCTGGCGTTTCCATTGTTTACTTTGTCCAACAATGCAATAACAACAGACTATCGGTTTGTTGGGCTCCAACAATACTCGAATGTGAATCAACAATTCGGTTTCTGTTTGTTTACATTGTTTGTTTACATTCTGTTGGTTTCCTTTGTTTACTTCGTCCAACAATCGGTTTATATCGATTAAAATATCGTTTTCATGGGTAACACGTGCGTTTGTGTTTGTTTACATTATTGCCTAACACTCGGCGCCACCTGGCGTTTCCATTGTTTACTTTGACCAACAATCCAATAACAACAGACTATCGGTTTGTTGGGCTCCAACAATACTCGAATGTGAATCAACAATTCGGTTTCTGTTTGTTTACATTCTGTTCGTTTCCTTTGTTTACTTTGTCCAACAATCGGTTTATATCGATTAAAATATCGTTTTCATGGATAACACGTGCGTTTGTGTTTGTTTACATTGTTGGCCTAACACGTGGCGCCACCTGGCGTTTCCATTGTTTACTTTGTCATACAATCCAATAACAACAGACTATCGGTTTGTTGGGCTCCAGCAATACTCGAATGTGAATCAACAATTCGGTTTCTGTTTGTTTACATTCTGTTGGTTTCCTTTGTTTACTTTGTCCAACAATCGGTTTATATAGTTTAAAATATCGTTTTCATGGGTAACACGTGCGTTTGTGTTTGTTTACATTGTTGGCCTAACACGTGGCGCCACCTGGCGTTTCCATTGTTTACTTTGTCCAACAATCCAATAACAACAGACTATCGGTTTGTTGGGCTCCAACAATACTCGAATTTGAATCAACAATTCGGTTTCTGTTTGTTTACAGTGTTTGTTTAAATTCTGTTGGTTTCCTTTTTTTGTCCAACAATCGGTTTATATCGATTAAAATATCGTTTTCATGGGTAACACGTGCGTTTGTGTTTGTTTACATTGTTGGCATAACACGTGGCGCCACCTGGCGTTTCCATTGTTTACTTTGTCCAAAAATGCAATAACAACAGACTATCGGTTTGTTGGGCTCCAACAATACTCGAATGTGAATCAACAATTCGGTTTCTGTTTGTTTACATTGTTTTTTTACATTCTGTTGGTTTCCTATGTTTACTTTGTCCAACAATCGGCTTATATCGATTAAAATATCGTTTTCATGGGTAACACGTGCGTTTGTGTTTGTTTACATTGTTGGCCTAACACGTGGCGTATCCTGGCTTTTCCATTGTTTACTTTGTCCAACAATCCAATAACAACAAACTATCGGTTTGTTGGGCTCCAACAATACTCGAATGTGAATCAACAATTCGGTTTCTGTTTGTTTACATTGTTTGTTTACATTCTGTTTGTTTCCTTTGTTTACTTTGTCCAACAATCGGTTTATATCGATTAAAATATCGTTTTCATAGGTAACACGTGCGTTTGTGTTTGTTTACATTGTTGTCCTAACACGTGGCGCCACCACGCGTTTCCATTGTTTACTTTGTCCAACAGTCCAATGAAAACAGACTATTGGTTTATTGGGCTCCAACAATACTCGAATGTGAATCAACAATTCGGTTTCTGTTTGTTTACATTCTGTTGGTTTCCTTTGTTTATTTTGTCCAACAATCGGTTTATATCGATTAAAATATCGTTTTCATGGGTAACACGTGCGTTTGTGTTTGTTTACATTGTTGGCCTAACACGTGGCACCACCTGGCGTTTCCATTGTTTACTTTGTCCAACAATCCAATAACAACAGACTATCGGTTTGATGGGCTCCAACAATACTCGAATTTGAATCAACAATTCGGTTTCTGTTTGTTTACATTGTTTGTTTACATTCTGTTGGTTTCCTTTTTTTATCCAACAATCGGTTTATATCGATTAAAATATCGTTTTCATGGAAAACACGTGCGTTTGTGTTTGTTTACATTGTTGGCCTAACACGTGGCGCCACCTGGCGTTTCCATTGTTTACTTTGTCCAACAATGCAATAACAACAGACTATCGGTTTGTTGGGCTCCAACAATACTCGAATGTGAATCAACAATTCGGTTTCTGTTTGTTTACATTGTTTGTTTATATTCTGTTGGTTTCCTTTGTTTACTTCGTCCAACAATCGGTTTATATCGATTAAAATATCGTTTTCATGGGTAACACGTGCGTTTGTGTTTGTTTACATTGTTGGCCTAACACGTGGCGCCACCTGGCGTTTCCATTGTTTACTTTGTCCAACAATCCAATAACAACAGACTATCGGTTTGTTGGGCTCCAACAATACTCGAATTTGAATCAACAATTCGGTTTCTGTTTGTTTACATTGTTTGTTTAAATTCTGTTGGTTTCCTTTGTTTACTTTGTCCAACAATCGGTTTATATCGATTAAAATATCGTTTTCATGGGTAAAACGTGCGTTTGTGTTTGTTTACATTGTTGGCCTAGTACGTGGCGCCACCTGGCGTTTCCATTTTTTACTTTGTCCAACAATCCAATAACAACAGACTATCGGTTTGTTGGGCTCCAACAATACTCGAATGTGAATCAACAATTCGGTTTCTGTTTGTTTACATTGTTTGTTTACATTGTTTGTTTACATTCTGTTGGTTTCCTTTGTTTACTTTGTCCAACAATCGGTTTATATCTATTAAAATATCGTTTTCATGGGTAACACGTGCGTTTGTGTTTGTTTACATTGTTGGCCTAACACGTGGCGCCACCTGGCGTTTCCATAGTTTACTTTGTCCAACAATCCAATAACAACAGACTATCGGTTTGATGGGCTCCAACAATACTCGAATTTGAATAAACAATTCGGTTTCTGTTTGTTTACATTGTTTGTTTACATTCTGTTGGTTTCCTTTTTTTGTCCAACAATCGGTTTATATCGATTAAAATATCGTTTTCATGGGTAACACGTGCGTTTGTGTTTGTTTACATTGTTGGCATAACACGTGGCGCCACCTGGCGTTTCCATAGTTTACTTTGTCCAACAATCCAATAACAAGAGACTATCAGTTTGATGGGCTCCAACAATACTCGAATTTGAATAAACAATTCGGTTTCTGTTTGTTTACATTGTTTGTTTACATTCTGTTGGTTTCCTTTTTTGTCCACCAATCGGTTTATATCGATTAAAATATCGTTTTCATGGATAACACGTGCGTTTGTGTTTGTTTACATTGTTGGCCTAACACGTGGCGCCACCTGGCGTTTCCATTGTTTACTTTGTCATACAATCCAATAACAACAGACTATCGGTTTGTTGGGCTCCAGCAATACTCGAATGTGAATCAACAATTCGGTTTCTGTTTGTTTACATTCTGTTGGTTTCCTTTGTTTACTTTGTCCAACAATCGGTTTATATCGTTTAAAATATCGTTTTCATGGGTAACACGTGCGTTTGTGTTTGTTTACATTGTTGGCCTAACACGTGGCGCCACCTGGTGTTTCCATAGTTTACTTTGTCCAACAATCCAATAACAACAGACTATCGGTTTGATGGGCTCCAACAATACTCGAATTTGAATCAACAATTCGGTTTCTATTTGTTTACATTGTTTGTTTACATTCTGTTGGTTTCCTTTGTTTACTTTGTCCAACAATCGGTTTATATCGATTAAAATATCGTTTTCATGGGTAAAACGTGCGTTTGTGTTTGTTTTCATTGTTGGCCTAACACGTGGCGCCACCTGGCGTTTTCATTGTTTACTTTGTCCAACAATCCAATAACAACAGACCATCGGTTTGTTGGACTCCAACAATACTCGAATGTGAATCAACAATTCGGTTTCTGTTTGTTTACATTGTTTGTTTACATTCTGTTGGTTTCCTTTGTTTACTTTGTCCAACAATCGGTTTATATCGATTAAAATATCGTTTTCATGGGTAACACGTGCGTTTGTGTTTGTTTACATTGTTGGCCTAACACGTGGCGCCACCTGGCGTTTCCATAGTTTACTTTGTCCAACAATCCAATAACAACAGACTATCGGTTTGATGGGCTCCAACAATACTCGAATTTGAATAAACAATTCGGTTTCTGTTTGTTTACATTGTTTGTTTACATTCTGTTGGTTTCCTTTTTTTGTCCAACAATCGGTTTATATCGATTAAAATATCGTTTTCATGGGTAACACGTGCGTTTGTGTTTGTTCACATTGTTGGCATAACACGTGGCGCCACCTGGCGTTTCCATTGTTTACTTTGTCCAAAAATGCAATAACAACAGACTATCGGTTTGTTGGGCTCCAACAATACTCGAATGTGAATCAACAATTCGGTTTCTGTTTGTTTACATTGTTTGTTTACATTCTGTCGGTTTCCTATGTTTACTTTGTCCAACAATCGGTTTATATATTTTAAAATATCGTTTTCATGGGTAACACGTGCGTTTGTGTTTGTTTACTTTGTTGGCCTAACACGTGGCGCCACCTGGCGTTTCCATTGTTTACTTTGTCCAACAATCCAATAACAACAGACTATCGGTTTGTTGGGCTCCAACAATACTCGAATGTGAATCAACAATTCGGTTTCTGTTTGTTTACATTGTTTGTTTACATTCTGTTGGTTTCCTTTGTTTACTTTGTCCAACAATCGGTTTATATCGATTAAAATATCGTTTTCATTGGTAACACGTGCGTATGTGTTTGTTTACATTGTTGGCCTAACACGTGGCGCCACCTGGCGTTTCCATTGTTTACTTTGTCCAACAATCCAATGAAAACAGACTATTGGTTTGTTGGGCTCCAACAATACTCGAATGTGTATCAACAATTCGGTTTCTGTTTGTTTACATTGTTTGTTTATATTCTGTTGGTTTCCTTTGTTTATTTTGTCCAACAATCGGTTTATATCGATTAAAATATCGTTTTCATGGGTAACACGTGCGTTTGTGTTTGTTTACATTGTTGGCCTAACACGTGGCGCCACCTGGCATTTCCATTGTTTACTTTGTCCAACAATCCAATAACAACAGACTATCGGTTTGTTGGGCTCCAACAATACTCGAATGTGAATCAACAATTCGGTTTCTGTTTGTTTACATTGTTTGTTTACATTCTGTTGGTTTCCTTTGTTTACTTTGTCCATCAATCGGTTTATATCGATTAAAATATCGTTTTCATGGGTAACACGTGCGTTTGTGTTTGTTTTCATTGTTGGCCTAACACGTGGCGCCACCTGGCGTTTTCATTGTTTACTTTGTCCAACAATCCAATAACAAAGGACTATCGGTTTGTTGGGCTCCAACAATACTCGAATGTGAATCAACAATTCGGTTTCTGTTTGTTTACATTGTTTGTTTACATTCTGTTGGTTTCCTTTGTTTACTTTTTCCAACATTCGGTTTATATCGATTAAAATATCGTTTTCATGGGTAACACGTGCATTTGTGTTTGTTTACATTGTTGGCATAACACGTGGCGCCACCTGGCGTTTCCATTGTTTACTTTGTCCAAAAATGCAATAACAACAGACTATCGGTTTGTTGGGCTCCAACAATACTCGAATGTGAATCAACAATTCGGTTTCTGTTTGTTTACATTGTTTGTTTACATTCTGTTGGTTTCCTATGTTTACTTTGTCCAACAATCGGTTTATATCGATTAAAACATCGTTTTCATGGGTAACACGTGCGTTTGTGTTTGTTTACATTGTTGGCCTAACACGTGGCGCCACCTGGCGTTTCCATTGTTTACTTTGTCCAACAATCCAATAACAACAGACTATCGGTTTGTTGGGCTCCAACAATACTCGAATGTGAATCAACAATTCGGTTTCTGTTTGTTTACATTGTTTGTTTACATTCTGTTGGTTTCCTTTGTTTACTTTGTCCAACAATCGGTTTACATCGATTAAAATATCGTTTTCATAGGTAACACGTGCGTTTGTGTTTGTTTACATTGTTGTCCTAACACGTGGCGCCACCTGGCGTTTCCATTGTTTACTTTGTCCAACAATCCAATGAAAACAGACTATTGGTTTATTGGGCTCCAACAATACTCGAATGTGAATCAACAATTCGGTTTCTGTTTGTTTACATTCTGTTGGTTTCCTTTGTTTATTTTGTCCAACAATCGGTTTATATCGATTAAAATATCGTTTTCATGGGTAACACGTGCGTTTGTGTTTGTTTACATTGTTGGCCTAACACGTGGCGCCACCTGGCGTTTCCATTGTTTACTTTGTCCAACAATGCAATAACAACAGACTATCGGTTTGTTGGGCTCCAACAATACTCGAATGTGAATCAACAATTCGGTTTCTGTTTGTTTACATTGTTTGTTTACATTCTGTTGGTTTCCTTTGTTTACTTCGTCCAACAATCGGTTTATATCGATTAAAATATCGTTTTCATGGGTAACACGTGCGTTTGTGTTTGTTTACATTATTGCCTAACACTCGGCGCCACCTGGCGTTTCCATAGTTTACTTTGTCCAACAATCCAATAACAACAGACTATCGGTTTGATGGGCTCCAACAATACTCGAATTTGAATAAACAATTCGGTTTCTGTTTGTTTACATTGTTTGTTTACATTCTGTTGGTTTCCTTTTTTTATCCAACAATCGGTTTATATCGATTAAAATATCGTTTTCATGGAAAACACGTGCGTTTGTGTTTGTTTACATTGTTGGCCTAACACGTGGCGCCACCTGGCGTTTCCATTGTTTACTTTGTCCAACAATGCAATAACAGCAGACTATCGGTTTGTTGGGCTCCAACAATACTCGAATGTGAATCAACAATTCGGTTTCTGTTTGTTTACATTGTTTGTTTACATTCTGTTGGTTTCCTTTTTTTGTCCAACAATCGGTTTATATCGATTAAAATATCGTTTTCATAGGTAACACGTGCGTTTGTGTTTGTTTACATTGTTGTCCTAACACGTGGCACCACCTGGCGTTTCCATTGTTTACTTTGTCCAACAATCCAATAACAACAGACTATCGGTTTGATGGGCTCCAACAATACTCGAATTTGAATCAACAATTCGGTTTCTGTTTGTTTACATTGTTTGTTTACATTCTGTTGGTTTCCTTTTTTTATCCAAAAATCGGTTTATATCGATTAAAATATCGTTTTCATGGAAAACACGTGCGTTTGTGTTTGTTTACATTGTTGGCCTAACACGTGGCGCCACCTGGCGTTTCCATTGTTTACTTTGTCCAACAATGCAATAACAACAGACTATCGGTTTGTTGGGCTCCAACAATACTCGAATGTGAATCAACAATTCGGTTTCTGTTTGTTTACATTGTTTGTTTACATTCTGTTGGTTTCCTTTGTTTACTTCGTCCAACAATCGGTTTATATCGATTAAAATATCGTTTTCTTGGGTAACACGTGCGTTTGTGTTTGTTTACATTATTGCCTAACACTCGGCGCCACCTGGCGTTTCCATTGTTTACTTTGACCAACAATCCAAAAACAACAGACTAACGGTTTGTTGGGCTCCAACAATACTCGAATGTGAATCAACAATTCGGTTTCTGTTTGTTTACATTCTGTTCGTTTCCTTTGTTTACTTTGTCCAACAATCGGTTTATATCGATTAAAATATCGTTTTCATGGATAACACGTGCGTTTGTGTTTGTTTACATTGTTGGCCTAACACGTGGCGCCACCTGGCGTTTCCATTGTTTACTTTGTCCTACAATCCAATAACAACAGACTATCGGTTTGTTGGGCTCCAGCAATACTCGAATGTGAATCAACAATTCGGTTTCTGTTTGTTTACATTCTGTTGGTTTCCTTTGTTTACTTTGTCCAACAATCGGTTTATATAGTTTAAAATATCGTTTTCATGGGTAACACGTGCGTTTGTGTTTGTTTACATTGTTGGCCTAACACGTGGCGCCACCTGGCGTTTCCATTGTTTACTTTGTCCAACAATCCAATAACAACAGACTATCGGTTTGTTGGGCTCCAACAATACTCGAATTTGAATCAACAATTCGGTTTCTGTTTGTTTACATTGTTTGTTTAAATTCTGTTGGTTTCCTTTGTTTACTTTGTCCAACAATCGGTTTATATCGATTAAAATATCGTTTTCATGGGTAAAAGGTGCGTTTGTGTTTGTTTACATTGTTGGCCTAGTACGTGGCGCCACCTGGCGTTTCCATTTTTTACTTTGTCCAACAATCCAATAACAACAGACTATCGGTTTGTTGGGCTCCAACAATAGTCGAATGTGAATCAACAATTCGGTTTCTGTTTGTTTACATTGTTTGTGTACATTCTGTTGGTTTCCTTTGTTTGCTTTGTCCAACAATCGGTTTATATCGATTAAAATATCGTTTTCATGGGTAACACGTGCGTTTGTGTTTGTTTACATTGTTGGCTTAACACGTGGCGCCACCTGGCGTTTCCATAGTTTACTTTGTCCAACAATCCAATAACAACAGACTATCGGTTTGATGGGCTCCAACAATACTCGAATTTGAATAAACAATTCGGTTTCTGTTTGTTTACATTGTTTGTTTACATTCTGTTGGTTTCCTTTTTTTGTCCAACAATCGGTTTATATCGATTAAAATATCGTTTTCATGGATAACACGTGCGTTTGTGTTTGTTTACATTGTTGGCCTAACACGGGGCGCCACCTGGCGTTTCCATTGTTTACTTTGTCATACAATCCAATAACAAGAGACTATCGGTTTGTTGGGCTCCAGCAATACTCGAATGTGAATCAACAATTCGGTTTCTGTTTGTTTACATTCTGTTGGTTTCCTTTGTTTACTTTGTCCAACAATCGGTTTATATCGATTAAAATATCGTTTTCATGGGTAACACGTGCGTTTGTGTTTGTTTACATTGTTGGCCTAACACGTGGCACCACCTGGCGTTTCCATTGTTTACTTTGTCCAACAATCCAATAACAACAGACTATCGGTTTGATGGGCTCCAACAATACTCGAATTTGAATCAACAATTCGGTTTCTGTTTGTTTACATTGTTTGTTTACATTCTGTTGGTTTCCTTTTTTTATCCAACAATCGGTTTATATCGATTAAAATATCGTTTTCATGGAAAACACGTGCGTTTGTGTTTGTTTACATTGTTGGCCTAACACGTGGCGCCACCTGGCGTTTCCATTGTTTACTTTGTCCAACAATGCAATAACAACAGACTATCGGTTTGTTGGGCTCCAACAATACTCGAATGTGAATCAACAATTCGGTTTCTGTTTGTTTACATTGTTTGTTTACATTCTGTTGGTTTCCTTTGTTTACTTCGTCCAACAATCGGTTTATATCGATTAAAATATCGTTTTCATGGGTTACACGTGCGTTTGTGTTTGTTTACATTATTGCCTAACACTCGGCGCCACCTGGCGTTTCCATTGTTTACTTTGACCAACAATCCAATAACAACAGACTATCGGTTTGTTGGGCTCCAACAATACTCGAATGTGAATCAACAATTCGGTTTCTGTTTGTTTACATTGTTTGTTTACATTCTGTTGGTTTCCTTTGTTTACTTCGTCCAACAATCGGTTTATATCGATTAAAATATCGTTTTCATGGATAACACGTGCGTTTGTGTTTGTTTACATTGTTGGCCTAACACGTGGCGCCACCTGGCGTTTCC
The DNA here is from genome assembly GCA_963932465.1 of Maratus speciosus. NCBI lineage: Eukaryota > Metazoa > Arthropoda > Arachnida > Araneae > Salticidae > Maratus > Maratus speciosus. The sequence continues at coordinate 78,618 of CAWVRF010001268.1, read as the reverse complement.
ATTGTTTACTTTGTCATACAATCCAATAACAAAGGACTATCGGTTTGTTGGGCTCCAACAATACTCGAATGTGAATCAACAATTCGGTTTCTGTTTGTTTACATTGTTTGTTTACATTCTGTTGGTTTCCTTTGTTTACTTCGTCCAACAATCGGTTTATATCGATTAAAATATCGTTTTCATGGGTAACACGTGCGTTTGTGTTTGTTTACTTTGTTGGCCTAACACGTGGCGCCACCTGGCGTTTCCATTGTTTACTTTGTCCAACAATCCAATAACAACAGACTATCGGTTTGTTGGGCTCCAACAATACTCGAATGTGAATCAACAATTCGGTTTCTGTTTGTTTACATTGTTTGTTTAAATTCTGTTGTTTCCTTTGTTTACTTTGTCCAACAATCGGTTTATATCGATTAAAATATCGTTTTCATGGGTAAGACGTGCGTTTGTGTTTGTTTACATTGTTGGCCTAACACGTGGCGCCACCTGGCGTTTCCATTGTTTACTTTGTCCAACAATCCAATGAAAACAGACTATTGGTTTATTGGGCTCCAACAATACTCGAATGTGAATCAACAATTCGGTTTCTGTTTGTTTACATTGTTTGTTTACATTCTGTTGGTTTCCTTTGTTTATTTTGTCCAACAATCGGTTTATATCGATTAAAATATCGTTTTCATGGGTAAGACGTGCGTTTGTGTTTGTTTACATTGTTGGCCTAACACGTGGCGCCACCTGGCGTTTCCATTGTTTACTTTGTCCAACAATCCAATGAAAACAGACTATTGGTTTATTGGGCTCCAACAATACTCGAATGTGAATCAACAATTCGGTTTCTGTTTGTTTACATTGTTTGTTTACATTCTGTTGGTTTCCTTTGTTTACTTTGTCCAACAATCGGTTTATATCGATTAAAATATCGTTTTCATGGGTAAAACGTGCGTTTGTGTTTGTTTACATTGTTGGCCTAGTACGTGGCGCCACCTGGCGTTTCCATTGTTTATTTGTCCAACAATCCAATAACAACAGACTATCGGTTTGTTGGGCTCCAACAATACTCGAATGTGAATCAACAATGCGGTTTCTGTTTGTTTACATTGTTTGTTTAAATTCTGTTGGTTTCCTTTGTTTACTCTGTCCATCAATCGGTTTATATCGATTAAAATATCGTTTTCATGGGTAACACGTGCGTTTGTGTTTGTTTTCATTATTGGCCTAACACGTGGCGCCACCTGGCGCTTCCATTGTTTACTTTGTCCAACAATCCAATAACAACAGACTATCGGTTTGTTGGGCTCCAACAATACTCGAATGTGAATCAACAATTCGGTTTCTGTTTGTTTACATTGTTTGTTTACATTCTGTAGGTTTCCTTTGTTTACTTTGTCCAACAATCGGTTTATATCGATTAAAATATCGTTTTCATGGGTAACACGTGCGTTTGTGTTTGTTTACTTTGTTCGCCTAACACGTGGCGCCACCTGGCGTTTCCATTGTTTACTTTGTCCAATAATCCAATAATAACAGACTATCGGTTTGTTGGGCTCCAACAATACTCGAATGTGAATCAACAATTCGGTTTTTGTTTGTTTACATTGTTTGTTTACATTCTGTAGGTTTCCTTTGTTTACTTTGTCCAACAATCGGTTTATATCGATTAAATTATCGTTTTCATGGGTAACACGTGCGTTTGTGTTTGTTTACATTATTGCCTAACACGTGGCGCCACCTGGCGTTTCCATTGTTTACTTTGACCAACAATCCAATAACAACAGACTATCGGTTTTTTGGGCTGCAACAATACTCGAATGTGAATCAACAATTCGGTTTCTGTTTGTTTACATTCTGTTCGTTTCCTTTGTTTACTTTGTCCAACAATCGGTTTATATCGATTAAAATATCGTTTTCATGGATAAAACGAGCGTTTGTGTTTGTTTACATTGTTGGCCTAACACGTGGCGCCACCTGGCGATTCCATTGTTTACTTTGTCATACAATCCAATAACAACAGACTATCGGTTTGTTGGGCTCCACCAATACTCGAATGTGAATCAACAATTCGGTTTCTGTTTGTTTACATTCTGTTGGTTTCCTTTGTTTACTTTGTCCAACAATCTGTTTATATCGTTTAAAATATCGTTTTCATGGGTAACACGTGCGTTTGTGTTTGTTTACATTGTTGGCCAAACACGTGGCGCCACCTGGCGTTTCCATTGTTTAATTTGTCCAACAATCCAATAACAACAGACAATCGGTTTGTTGGGATCCAACAATACTCGAATGTGAATCAACAATTCGGTTTCTGTCTGTTTACGTTCTGTTGGTTTCCTTTGTTTACTTTGTCCAACAATCGGTTTATATCGATTAAAATACCGTTTTCATGGGCAACACTTGCGTTTGTGTTTGTTTACATTGTTGGCCTAACACGTGGCGCCACCTGGCGTTTCCATTGTTTACTTTGTCCAACAATCCAATAACAACAGACTATCTGTTTGTTGGGCTCCAACAATACTCGAATTTGAATCAACAATTCGGTTTCTGTTTGTTTACATTGTTTGTTTAAATTCTGTTGGTTTCCTTTGTTTACTTTGTCCAACAATCGGTTTATATCGATTAAAATATCATTTTCATGGGTAAGACGTGCGTTTGTGTTTGTTTACATTGTTGGCCTAACACGTGGCGCCACCTGGCGTTTCCATTGTTTACTTTGTCCAACAATCCAATAACAACAGACTATCGGTTTGTTGGGCTCCAACAATACTCGAATGTGAATCAACAATTCGGTTTCTGTTTGTTTACATTGTTTGTTTACATTCTGTTGGTTTCCTTTGTTTACTTTGTCCAACAATCGGTTTATATCGATTAAAATATAGTTTTCATGGGTAACACGTTCGTTTGTGTTTGTTTAGATTGTTGGCCTAACACGTGGCGCCACCTGGCGTTTCCATTGTTTACTTTGTCCAACAATCCAATAACAACAGACTATCGGTTTGTTGGGCTCCAACAATACTCGAATGTGAATCAACAATTCGGTTTCTGTTTGTTTACTTTGTATGTTTACATTCTGTTGGTTTCCTTTGTTTACTTTGTCCAACAATCGGTTTATATCGATTAAAATATCGTTTTCATGGGTAACACGTGCGTTTGTGTTTGTTTACATTGTTGGCCTAACACGTGGCGCCACCTGGCGTTTCCATTGTTTACTTTGTCCAACAATCCAATAACAAAGACGATCGGTTTGTTGGGCTCCAACAATACTCGAATGTGAATCAACAATTCGGTTTCTGTTTGTTTACATTGTTTGTTTACATTCTGTTGGTTTCCTTTGTTTACTTTGTCCAACTATCGGTTTATATCGTTTAAAATATCGTTTTCATGGGTAACACGTGCGTTTGTGTTTGTTTATATTGTTGGCCTAACACGTGGCGCCACCTGGCGTTTCCATTGTTTACTTTGTCCAACAATCCAATAACAACAGACTATCGGTTTGTTGGGATCCAACAATACTCGAATGTGAATAAACAATTCGGTTTCTGTTTGTTTACATTCTGTTGGTTTCCTTTGTTTACTTTGTCCAACAATCGGTTTATATCGATTAAAATATTGTTTTCATGGGTAACACGTGCGTTTGTGTTTGTTTACATTGTTGGCCTAACACGTGGCGCCACCTGGCGTTTCCATTGTTTACTTTGTCCAACAATCCATGAACAACAGACTATCGGTTTGTTGGACACCAACAACACTCGAATGTGAATCAACAATTCGGTTTCTGTTTGTTTACATTGTTTGTTTACATTCTGTTGGTTTCCTTTGTTTCCTTTGTCCAACAATGGGTTTATATAGATTAAAATATCGTTTTCATGGGTAACACGTGCGTTTGTGTTTGTTTACATTGTTGGCCTAACACGTGGCGCCACCTGGCGTTTCCATTGTTTACTTTGTCCAACAATCCAATAACAACAGACTATCGGTTTGTTGGGCTCCAACAATACTCGAATGTGAATCAACAATTCGGTTTCTGTTTGTTTACATTGTTTGTTTACATTCTGTTGGTTTCCTTTGTTTCCTTTGTCCAACAATGGGTTTATATAGATTAAAATATCGTTTTCATGGGTAACACGTGCGTTTGTGTTTGTTTACATTGTTGGCCTAACACGTGGCGCCACCTGGCGTTTCCATTGTTTACTTTGTCCAACAATCCAATAACAACAGACTATCGGTTTGTTGGGCTCCAACAATACTCGAATGTGAATCAACAATTCGGTTTCTGTTTGTTTACATTGTTTGTTTACATTCTGTTGGTTTCCTTTGTTTATTTTGTCCAACAATCGGTTTATATCGATTAAAATATCGTTTTCATGGGTAACACATGCGTTTGTGTTTGTTTACATTGTTGGCCTAACACGTGGCGCCACCTGACGTTTCCATTGTTTACTTTGTCCAACAATCCAATAACAACAGACTATCGGTTTGTTGGGCTCCAACAATACTCGAATTTGAATCAACATTTCGGTTTCTATTTGTTTACATTGTTTGTTTACATTCTGCTGGTTTCCTTTGTTTACTTTGTCCAACAATCGGTTTATATCGATTAAAATATCGTTTTCATGGGTAAAACGTGCGTTTGTGTTTGTTTACATTGTTGGCCTAGTACGTGGCGCCACCTGGCGTTTCCATTGTTTACTTTGTCCAACAATCCAATAACAACAGACTATCGGTTTGTTGGGCTCCAACAATACTCGAATGTGAATCAACAATGCGGTTTCTATTTGTTTACATTGTTTGTTTACATTCTGTTGGTTTCCTTTGTTTACTTTGTCCAACAATCGGTTTATATCGATTAAAATATCGTTTTCATGGGTAACACGTGCGTTTGTGTTTGTTTACATTATTGCCTAACACTCGGCGCCACCTGGCGTTTCCATTGTTTACTTTTTCCAACAATGGAATAACAACAGACTATCTTTTTGTTGGGCTCCAACAATACTCGAATGTGAATCAACAATTCGGTTTCTGTTTGTTTACATTCTGTTCGTTTCCTTTGTTTACTTTGTCCAACAATCGGTTTATATCGATTAAAATATCGTTTTCATGGATAACACGTGCGTTTGTGTTTGTTTACATTGTTGGCCTAACACGTGGCGCCACCTGGCGTTTCCATTGTTTACTTTGTCATACAATCCAATAACAACAGACTATCGGTTTGTTGGGCTCCAGCAATACTCGAATGTGAATCAACAATTCGGTTTCTGTTTGTTTACATTCTGTTGGTTTCCTTTGTTTACTTTGTCCAACAATCGGTTTATATCGTTTAAAATATCGTTTTCATGGGTAACACGTGCGTTTGTGTTTGTTTACATTGTTGGCCTAACACGTAGCGCCACCTGGCGTTTCCATTGTTTACTTTGTCCAACAATCCAATAACAACAGACTATCGGTTTGTTGGGCTCCAACAATACTCGAATTTGAATCAACAATTCGGTTTCTGTTTGTTTACATTGTTTGTTTACATTCTGTTGGTTTCCTTTGTTTATTTTGTCCAACAATCGGTTTATATCGATTAAAATATCGTTTTCATGGGTAAGACGTGCGTTTGTGTTTGTTTACATTGTTGGCCTAACACGTGGCGCCACCTGGCGTGTCCATTGTTTACTTTGTCCAACAATCCAATGAAAACAGACTATTGGTTTATTGGGCTCCAACAATACTCGAATGTGAATCAACAATTCGGTTTCTGTTTGTTTACATTGTTTGTTTACATTCTGTTGGTTTCCTTTGTTTACTTTGTCCAACAATCGGTTTATATCGATTAAAATATCGTTTTCATGGGTAAAACGTGCGTTTGTGTTTGTTTACATTGTTGGCCTAGTACGTGGCGCCACCTGGCGTTTCCATTGTTTACTTTGTCCAACAATCCAATAACAACAGACTATCGGTTTGTTGGGCTCCAACAATACTCGAATGTGAATCAACAATTCGGTTTCTGTTTGTTTACATTGTTTGTTTACATTCTGTTGGTTTCCTTTGTTTACTTTGTCCAACAATCGGTTTATATCGATTAAAATATCGTTTTCATGGGTAACACGTGCGTTTGTGTTTGTTTACATTGTTGGCCTAACACGTGGCGCCACCTGGCGTTTCCATTGTTTACTTTGTCCAACAATCCAATAACAAAGACGATCGGTTTGTTGGGCTCCAACAATACTCGAATGTGAATCAACAATTCGGTTTCTGTTTGTTTACATTGTTTGTTTACATTCTGTTGGTTTCCTTTGTTTACTTTGTCCAACTATCGGTTTATATCGTTTAAAATATCGTTTTCATGGGTAACAGGTGCGTTTGTGTTTGTTTATATTGTTGGCCTAACACGTGGCGCCACCTGGCGTTTCCATTGTTTACTTTGTCCAACAATCCAATAACAACAGACTATCGGTTTGTTGGGATCCAACAATACTCGAATGTGAATAAACAATTCGGTTTCTGTTTGTTTACATTCTGTTGGTTTCCTTTGTTTACTTTGTCCAACAATCGGTTTATATCGATTAAAATATTGTTTTCATGGGTAACACGTGCGTTTGTGTTTGTTTACATTGTTGGCCTAACACGTGGCGCCACCTGGCGTTTCCATTGTTTACTTTGTCCAACAATCCATGAACAACAGACTATCGGTTTGTTGGACACCAACAACACTCGAATGTGAATCAACAACTCGGTTTCTGTTTATTTACATTGTTTGTTTACATTCTGTTGGTTTCCTTTGTTTACTTTGTCCAACAATCGGTTTATATCGATTAAAATATCGTTTTCATGGGTAACACGTGCGTTTGTGTTTGTTTGCATTGTTGGCCTAACAAGTGGCGCCACCTGGCGTTTCCATTGTTTACTTTGTCCAACAATCCAATAACAACAGACTATCGGTTTTTGGGCTCCAGCAATACTCGAATGTGAATCAACAATTCGGTTTCTGTTTGTTTACATTGTTTGTTTACATTCTGTTGGTTTCCTTTGTTTCCTTTGTCCAACAATGGGTTTATATAGATTAAAATATCGTTTTCATGGGTAACACGTGCGTTTGTGTTTGTTTACATTGTTGGCCTAACACGTGGCGCCACCTGGCGTTTCCATTGTTTACTTTGTCCAACAATCCAATAACAACAGACTATCGGTTTGTTGGGCTCCAACAATACTCGAATGTGAATCAACAATTCGGTTTCTGTTTGTTTACATTGTTTGTTTACATTCTGTTGGTTTCCTTTGTTTATTTTGTCCAACAATCGGTTTATATCGATTAAAATATCGTTTTCATGGGTAACACATGCGTTTGTGTTTGTTTACATTGTTGGCCTAACACGTGGCGCCACCTGACGTTTCCATTGTTTACTTTGTCCAACAATCCAATAACAACAGACTATCGGTTTGTTGGGGTCCAACAATACTCGAATTTGAATCAACATTTCGGTTTCTATTTGTTTACATTGTTTGTTTACATTCTGCTGGTTTCCTTTGTTTACTTTGTCCAACAATCGGTTTATATCGATTAAAATATCGTTTTCATGGGTAAAACGTGCGTTTGTGTTTGTTTACATTGTTGGCCTAGTACGTGGCGCCACCTGGCGTTTCCATTGTTTACTTTGTCCAACAATCCAATAACAACAGACTATCGGTTTGTTGGGCTCCAACAATACTCGAATGTGAATCAACAATGCGGTTTCTGTTTGTTTACATTGTTTGTTTACATTCTGTTGGTTTCCTTTGTTTACTTTGTCCAACAATCGGTTTATATCGATTAAAATATCGTTTTCATGGGTAACACGTGCGTTTGTGTTTGTTTACATTATTGCCTAACACTCGGCGCCACCTGGCGTTTCCATTGTTTACTTTTTCCAACAATGGAATAACAACAGACTATCTTTTTGTTGGGCTCCAACAATACTCGAATGTGAATCAACAATTCGGTTTCTGTTTGTTTACATTCTGTTCGTTTCCTTTGTTTACTTTGTCCAACAATCGGTTTATATCGATTAAAATATCGTTTTCATGGATAACACGTGCGTTTGTGTTTGTTTACATTGTTGGCCTAACACGTGGCGCCACCTGGCGTTTCCATTGTTTACTTTGTCATACAATCCAATAACAACAGACTATCGGTTTGTTGGGCTCCAGCAATACTCGAATGTGAATCAACAATTCGGTTTCTGTTTGTTTACATTCTGTTGGTTTCCTTTGTTTACTTTGTCCAACAATCGGTTTATATCGTTTAAAATATCGTTTTCATGGGTAACACGTGCGTTTGTGTTTGTTTACATTGTTGGCCTAACACGTAGCGCCACCTGGCGTTTCCATTGTTTACTTTGTCCAACAATCCAATAACAACAGACTATCGGTTTGTTGGGCTCCAACAATACTCGAATTTGAATCAACAATTCGGTTTCTGTTTGTTTACATTGTTTGTTTACATTCTGTTGGTTTCCTTTGTTTATTTTGTCCAACAATCGGTTTATATCGATTAAAATATCGTTTTCATGGGTAAGACGTGCGTTTGTGTTTGTTTACATTGTTGGCCTAACACGTGGCGCCACCTGTCGTGTCCATTGTTTACTTTGTCCAACAATCCAATGAAAACAGACTATTGGTTTATTGGGCTCCAACAATACTCGAATGTGAATCAACAATTCGGTTTCTGTTTGTTTACATTGTTTGTTTACATTCTGTTGGTTTCCTTTGTTTACTTTGTCCAACAATCGGTTTATATCGATTAAAATATCGTTTTCATGGGTAAAACGTGCGTTTGTGTTTGTTTACATTGTTGGCCTAGTACGTGGCGCCACCTGGCGTTTCCATTGTTTACTTTGTCCAACAATCCAATAACAACAGACTATCGGTTTGTTGGGCTCCAACAATACTCGAATGTGAATCAACAATTCGGTTTCTGTTTGTTTACATTGTTTGTTTACATTCTGTTGGTTTCCTTTGTTTACTCTGTCCATCAATCGGTTTATATCGATTAAAATATCGTTTTCATGGGTAACACGTGCGTTTGTGTTTGTTTACATTGTTCGCCTAACACGTGGCGCCACCTGGCGTTTCCATTGTTTACTTTGTCCAATAATCCAATAATAACAGACTATCGGTTTGTTGGGCTCCAACAATACTCGAATGTGAATCAACAATTCGGTTTTTGTTTGTTTACATTGTTTGTTTACATTCTGTAGGTTTCCTTTGTTTACTTTGTCCAACAATCGGTTTATATCGATTAAATTATCGTTTTCATGGGTAACACGTGCGTTTGTGTTTGTTTACATTATTGCCTAACACGTGGCGCCACCTGGCGTTTCCATTGTTTACTTTGACCAACAATCCAATAACAACAGACTATCGGTTTTTTGGGCTGCAACAATACTCGAATGTGAATCAACAATTCGGTTTCTGTCTGTTTACATTCTGTTCGTTTCCTTTGTTTACTTTGTCCAACAATCGGTTTATATCGATTAAAATATCGTTTTCATGGATAAAACGAGCGTTTGTGTTTGTTTACATTGTTGGCCTAACACGTGGCGCCACCTGGCGATTCCATTGTTTACTTTGTCATACAATCCAATAACAACAGACTATCGGTTTGTTGGGCTCCAGCAATACTCGAATGTGTATCAACAATTCGGTTTCTGTTTGTTTACATTCTGTTGGTTTCCTTTGTTTACTTTGTCCAACAATCTGTTTATATCGTTTAAAATATCGTTTTCATGGGTAACACGTGCGTTTGTGTTTGTTTACATTGTTGGCCAAACACGTGGCGCCACCTGGCGTTTCCATTGTTTAATTTGTCCAACAATCCAATAACAACAGACAATCGGTTTGTTGGGATCCAACAATACTCGAATGTGAATCAACAATTCGGTTTCTGTCTGTTTACTTTCTGTTGGTTCCTTTGTTTACTTTGGTCCAACAATCGGTTTATATCGATTAAAATACCGTTTTCATGGGCAACACTTGCGTTTGTGTTTGTTTACATTGTTGGCCTAACACGTGGCGCCACCTGGCGTTTCCATTGTTTACTTTGTCCAACAATCCAATAACCACAGACTATCGGTTTGTTGGGCTCCAACAATACTCGAATTTGAATCAACAATTCGGTTTCTGTTTGTTTACATTGTTTGTTTACATTCTGTTGGTTTCCTTTTTTTGTCCAACAAATCGGTTTATATCGATAAAATATCGTTTTCATGGAAAACACGTGCGTTTGTGTTTGTTTACATTGTTGGCCTAACACGTGGCGCCACCTGGCGTTTCCATTGTTTACTTTGTCCAACAACGCAATAACAACAGACTATCGGTTTGTTGGGCTCCAACAATACTGGAATGTGAATCAACAATTCGGTTTCTGTTTGTTTACATTGTTTGTTTACATTCTGTTGGTTTCCTTTGTTTACTTTGTCCAACAATCGGTTTATATCGATTAAAATGTCGTTTTCAATGGGTAACACGTGCGTTTGTGTTTGTTTACATTATTGCCTAAAACTCGGCGCCACCTGGCGTTTCCATTGATTACTTTGACCAACAATCCAATAACAACAGACTATCGTTTTGTTGGGCCCCAACAATACTCGAATGTGAATCAACAATTCGGTTTCTGTTTGTTTACATTCTGTTCGTTTCCTTTGTTTACTTTGTCCAACAATCGGTTTATATCGATTAAAATATCGTTTTCATGGATAACACGTGCGTTTGTGTTTGTTTACATTGTTGGCCTAACACGTGGCGCCACCTGGCGTTTCCATTGTTTACTTTGTCATACAATCCAATAACAACAGACTATCGGTTTGTTGGGCTCCAGCAATACTCGAATTTGAATCAACAATTCGGTTTCTGTTTGTTTACATTGTTTGTTTAAATTCTGTTGGTTTCGTTTGTTTACTTTGTCCAACAATCGGTTTATATTGATTAAAATATCGTTTTCATGGGTAAGACGTGCGTTTGTGTTTGTTTACATTGTTGGCCTAACACGTGGCGCCACCTGGCGTTTCCATTGTTTACTTTGTCCAACAATCCAATAACAACAGACTATCGGTTTGTTGGGCTCCAACAATACTCGAATGTGAATCAACAATGCGGTTTCTGTTTGTTTACATTGTTTGTTTACATTCTGTTGGTTTCCTTTGTTTACTTTGTCCATCAATCGGTTTATATCGATTAAAATATCGTTTTCATGGGTAACACGTGCGTTTGTGTTTGTTTTCATTGTTGGCCTAACACGTGGCGCCACCTGGCGTTTCCATTGTTTACTTTGTCCAACAATCCAATAACAACAGACTATCGGTTTGTTGGGCTCCAACAATACTCGAATGTGAATCAACAATTCGGTTTCTGTTTGTTTACATTCTGTTGGTTTCCTTTGTTTACTTTGTCCAACAATCGGTTTATATCGATTAAAATATCGTTTTCATGGGTAACACGTGCGTTTGTGTTTGTTTACATTGTTGGCCTAACACTTGGCGCCACCTGGCGTTTCCATTGTTTACTTAGTCCAACAATCCAATAACAACAGACTATCGGTTTGATGGGCTCCAACAATACTCGAATTTGAATCAACAATTCGGTTTCTGTTTGTTTACATTGTTTGTTTACATTCTGTTGGTTTCCTTTTTTTGTCCAACAATCGGTTTATATCGATTAAAATATCGTTTTCATGGAAAACACGTGCGTTTGTGTTTGTTTACATTGTTGGCCTAACATGTGGCGCCACCTGGCGTTTCCATTGTTTACTTTGTCCAACAACGCAATAACAACAGACTATCGGTTTGTTGGGCTCCAACAATACTCGAATGTGAATCAACAATTCGGTTTCTGTTTGTTTACATTGTTTGTTTACATTCTGTTGGTTTCCTTTGTTTACTTTGTCCAACAATCGGTTTATATCGATTAAAATATCGTTTTCATGGGTAACACGTGCGTTTGTGTTTGTTTACATTATTGCCTAACACTCGGCGCCACCTGGCGTTTCCATTGTTTACTTTGACCAACAATCCAATAACAACAGACTATCGTTTTGTTGGGCCCCAACAATACTCGAATGTGAATCAACAATTCGGTTTCTGTTTGTTTACATTCTGTTCGTTTCCTTTGTTTACTTTGTTCAACAATCGGTTTATATCGATTAAAATATCGTTTTCATGGATAACACGTGCGTTTGTGTTTGTTTACATTGTTGGCCTAACACGTGGCGCCACCTGGCGTTTCCATTGTTTACTTTGTCCAACAATCCAATGAAAACAGACTATTGGTTTATTGGGCTCCAACAATACTCGAATGTGAATCAACAATTCGGTTTCTGTTTGTTTACATTGTTTGTTTACATTCTGTTGGTTTCCTTTGTTTATTTTGTCCAACAATCGGTTTATATCGATTAAAATATCGTTTTCATGGGTAAGACGTGCGTTTGTGTTTGTTTACATTGTTGGCCTAACACGTGGCGCCACCTGGCGTTTCCATTGTTTACTTTGTCCAACAATCCAATGAAAACAGACTATTGGTTTATTGGGCTCCAACAATACTCGAATGTGAATCAACAATTCGGTTTCTGTTTGTTTACATTGTTTGTTTACATTCTGTTGGTTTCCTTTGTTTACTTTGTCCAACAATCGGTTTATATCGATTAAAATATCGTTTTCATGGGTAAAACGTGCGTTTGTGTTTGTTTACATTGTTGGCCTAGTACGTGGCGCCACCTGGCGTTTCCATTGTTTATTTGTCCAACAATCCAATAACAACAGACTATCGGTTTGTTGGGCTCCAACAATACTCGAATGTGAATCAACAATTCGGTTTCTGTTTGTTTACATTGTTTGTTTAAATTCTGTTGGTTTCCTTTGTTTACTTTGTCCAACAATCGGTTTATATCGATTAAAATATCGTTTTCATGGGTAAGACGTGCGTTTGTGTTTGTTTACATTGTTGGCCTAACACGTGGCGCCACCTGGCGTTTCCATTGTTTACTTTGTCCAACAATCCAATAACAACAGACTATCGGTTTGTTGGGCTCCAACAATACTCGAATGTGAATCAACAATTCGGTTTCTGTTTGTTTACATTGTTTGTTTACATTCTGTTGGTTTCCTTTGTTTACTTTGTCCAACAATCGGTTTATATCGATTAAAATATAGTTTTCATGGGTAACACGTTCGTTTGTGTTTGTTTAGATTGTTGGCCTAACACGTGGCGCCACCTGGCGTTTCCATTGTTTACTTTGTCCAACAATCCAATAACAACAGACTATCGGTTTGTTGGGCTCCAACAATACTCGAATGTGAATCAACAATTCGGTTTCTGTTTGTTTACTTTGTATGTTTACATTCTCTTGGTTTCCTTTGTTTACTTTGTCCAACAATCGGTTTATATCGATTAAAATATCGTTTTCATGGGTAACACGTGCGTTTGTGTTTGTTTACATTGTTGGCCTAACACGTGGCGCCACCTGGCGTTTCCATTGTTTACTTTGTCCAACAATCCAATAACAAAGACGATCGGTTTGTTGGGCTCCAACAATACTCGAATGTGAATCAACAATTCGGTTTCTGTTTGTTTACATTGTTTGTTTACATTCTGTTGGTTTCCTTTGTTTACTTTGTCCAACTATCGGTTTATATCGTTTAAAATATCGTTTTCATGGGTAACACGTGCGTTTGTGTTTGTTTATATTGTTGGCCTAACACGTGGCGCCACCTGGCGTTTCCATTGTTTACTTTGTCCAACAATCCAATAACAACAGACTATCGGTTTGTTGGGATCCAACAATACTCGAATGTGAATAAACAATTCGGTTTCTGTTTGTTTACATTCTGTTGGTTTCCTTTGTTTACTTTGTCCAACAATCGGTTTATATCGATTAAAATATTGTTTTCATGGGTAACACGTGCGTTTGTGTTTGTTTACATTGTTGGCCTAACACGTGGCGCCACCTGGCGTTTCCATTGTTTACTTTGTCCAACAATCCATGAACAACAGACTATCGGTTTGTTGGACACCAACAACACTCGAATGTGAATCAACAACTCGGTTTCTGTTTATTTACATTGTTTGTTTACATTCTGTTGGTTTCCTTTGTTTACTTTGTCCAACAATCGGTTTATATCGATTAAAATATCGTTTTCATGGGTAACACGTGCGTTTGTGTTTGTTTGCATTGTTGGCCTAACAAGTGGCGCCACCTGGCGTTTCCATTGTTTACTTTGTCCAACAATCCAATAACAACAGACTATCGGTTTTTTGGGCTCCAGCAATACTCGAATGTGAATCAACAATTCGGTTTCTGTTTGTTTACATTGTTTGTTTACATTCTGTTGGTTTCCTTTGTTTCCTTTGTCCAACAATGGGTTTATATAGATTAAAATATCGTTTTCATGGGTAACACGTGCGTTTGTGTTTGTTTACATTGTTGGCCTAACACGTGGCGCCACCTGGCGTTTCCATTGTTTACTTTGTCCAACAATCCAATAACAACAGACTATCGGTTTGTTGGGCTCCAACAATACTCGAATGTGAATCAACAATTCGGTTTCTGTTTGTTTACATTGTTTGTTTACATTCTGTTGGTTTCCTTTGTTTATTTTGTCCAACAATCGGTTTATATCGATTAAAATATCGTTTTCATGGGTAACACGTGCGTTTGTGTTTGTTTACATTGTTGGCCTAACACGTGGCGCCACCTGACGTTTCCATTGTTTACTTTGTCCAACAATCCAATAACAACAGACTATCGGTTTGTTGGGCTCCAACAATACTCGAATTTGAATCAACATTTCGGTTTCTATTTGTTTACATTGTTTGTTTACATTCTGCTGGTTTCCTTTGTTTACTTTGTCCAACAATCGGTTTATATCGATTAAAATATCGTTTTCATGGGTAAAACGTGCGTTTGTGTTTGTTTACATTGTTGGCCTAGTACGTGGCGCCACCTGGCGTTTCCATTGTTTACTTTGTCCAACAATCCAATAACAACAGACTATCGGTTTGTTGGGCTCCAACAATACTCGAATGTGAATCAACAATGCGGTTTCTGTTTGTTTACATTGTTTGTTTACATTCTGTTGGTTTCCTTTGTTTACTTTGTCCAACAATCGGTTTATATCGATTAAAATATCGTTTTCATGGGTAACA
This sequence comes from Maratus speciosus, assembly GCA_963932465.1. NCBI lineage: Eukaryota > Metazoa > Arthropoda > Arachnida > Araneae > Salticidae > Maratus > Maratus speciosus. Next base: position 63,468 of record CAWVRF010001268.1, on the reverse strand, counting down.
CGTGCGTTTGTGTTTGTTTACATTATTGCCTAACACTCGGCGCCACCTGGCGTTTCCATTGTTAACTTTGTCCAACAATGGAATAACAACAGACTATCTTTTTGTTGGGCTCCAACAATACTCGAATGTGAATCAACAATTCGGTTTCTGTTTGTTTACATTCTGTTCGTTTCCTTTGTTTACTTTGTCCAACAATCGGTTTATATCGATTAAAATATCGTTTTCATGGATAACACGTGCGTTTGTGTTTGTTTACATTGTTGGCCTAACACGTGGCGCCACCTGGCGTTTCCATTGTTTACTTTGTCATACAATCCAATAACAACAGACTATCGGTTTGTTGGGCTCCAGCAATACTCGAATGTGAATCAACAATTCGGTTTCTGTTTGTTTACATTCTGTTGGTTTCCTTTGTTTACTTTGTCCAACAATCGGTTTATATCGTTTAAAATATCGTTTTCATGGGTAACACGTGCGTTTGTGTTTGTTTACATTGTTGGCCTAACACGTAGCGCCACCTGGCGATTCCATTGTTTACTTTGTCATACAATCCAATAACAACAGACTATCGGTTTGTTGGGCTCCAGCAATACTCGAATGTGTATCAACAATTCGGTTTCTGTTTGTTTACATTCTGTTGGTTTCCTTTGTTTACTTTGTCCAACAATCTGTTTATATCGTTTAAAATATCGTTTTCATGGGTAACACGTGCGTTTGTGTTTGTTTACATTGTTGGCCAAACACGTGGCGCCACCTGGCGTTTCCATTGTTTAATTTGTCCAACAATCCAATAACAACAGACAATCGGTTTGTTGGGATCCAACAATACTCGAATGTGAATCAACAATTCGGTTTCTGTCTGTTTACTTTCTGTTGGTTTCCTTTGTTTACTTTGTCCAACAATCGGTTTATATCGATTAAAATACCGTTTTCATGGGCAACACTTGCGTTTGTGTTTGTTTACATTGTTGGCCTAACACGTGGCGCCACCTGGCGTTTCCATTGTTTACTTTGTCCAACAATCCAATAACCACAGACTATCGGTTTGTTGGGCTCCAACAATACTCGAATTTGAATCAACAATTCGGTTTCTGTTTGTTTACATTGTTTGTTTACATTCTGTTGGTTTCCTTTTTTTGTCCAACAATCGGTTTATATCGATTAAAATATCGTTTTCATGGAAAACACGTGCGTTTGTGTTTGTTTACATTGTTGGCCTAACACGTGGCGCCACCTGGCGTTTCCATTGTTTACTTTGTCCAACAACGCAATAACAACAGACTATCGGTTTGTTGGGCTCCAACAATACTGGAATGTGAATCAACAATTCGGTTTCTGTTTGTTTACATTGTTTGTTTACATTCTGTTGGTTTCCTTTGTTTACTTTGTCCAACAATCGGTTTATATCGATTAAAATGTCGTTTTCATGGGTAACACGTGCGTTTGTGTTTGTTTACATTATTGCCTAAAACTCGGCGCCACCTGGCGTTTCCATTGATTACTTTGACCAACAATCCAATAACAACAGACTATCGTTTTGTTGGGCCCCAACAATACTCGAATGTGAATCAACAATTCGGTTTCTGTTTGTTTACATTCTGTTCGTTTCCTTTGTTTACTTTGTCCAACAATCGGTTTATATCGATTAAAATATCGTTTTCATGGATAACACGTGCGTTTGTGTTTGTTTACATTGTTGGCCTAACACGTGGCGCCACCTGGCGTTTCCATTGTTTACTTTGTCATACAATCCAATAACAACAGACTATCGGTTTGTTGGGCTCCAGCAATACTCGAATTTGAATCAACAATTCGGTTTCTGTTTGTTTACATTGTTTGTTTAAATTCTGTTGGTTTCGTTTGTTTACTTTGTCCAACAATCGGTTTATATTGATTAAAATATCGTTTTCATGGGTAAGACGTGCGTTTGTGTTTGTTTACATTGTTGGCCTAACACGTGGCGCCACCTGGCGTTTCCATTGTTTACTTTGTCCAACAATCCAATAACAACAGACTATCGGTTTGTTGGGCTCCAACAATACTCGAATGTGAATCAACAATGCGGTTTCTGTTTGTTTACATTGTTTGTTTACATTCTGTTGGTTTCCTTTGTTTACTTTGTCCATCAATCGGTTTATATCGATTAAAATATCGTTTTCATGGGTAACACGTGCGTTTGTGTTTGTTTTCATTGTTGGCCTAACACGTGGCGCCACCTGGCGTTTCCATTGTTTACTTTGTCCAACAATCCAATAACAACAGACTATCGGTTTGTTGGGCTCCAACAATACTCGAATGTGAATCAACAATTCGGTTTCTGTTTGTTTACATTCTGTTGGTTTCCTTTGTTTACTTTGTCCAACAATCGGTTTATATCGATTAAAATATCGTTTTCATGGGTAACACGTGCGTTTGTGTTTGTTTACATTGTTGGCCTAACACTTGGCGCCACCTGGCGTTTCCATTGTTTACTTAGTCCAACAATCCAATAACAACAGACTATCGGTTTGATGGGCTCCAACAATACTCGAATTTGAATCAACAATTCGGTTTCTGTTTGTTTACATTGTTTGTTTACATTCTGTTGGTTTCCTTTTTTTGTCCAACAATCGGTTTATATCGATTAAAATATCGTTTTCATGGAAAACACGTGCGTTTGTGTTTGTTTACATTGTTGGCCTAACATGTGGCGCCACCTGGCGTTTCCATTGTTTACTTTGTCCAACAACGCAATAACAACAGACTATCGGTTTGTTGGGCTCCAACAATACTCGAATGTGAATCAACAATTCGGTTTCTGTTTGTTTACATTGTTTGTTTACATTCTGTTGGTTTCCTTTGTTTACTTTGTCCAACAATCGGTTTATATCGATTAAAATATCGTTTTCATGGGTAACACGTGCGTTTGTGTTTGTTTACATTATTGCCTAACACTCGGCGCCACCTGGCGTTTCCATTGTTTACTTTGACCAACAATCCAATAACAACAGACTATCGTTTTGTTGGGCCCCAACAATACTCGAATGTGAATCAACAATTCGGTTTCTGTTTGTTTACATTCTGTTCGTTTCCTTTGTTTACTTTGTTCAACAATCGGTTTATATCGATTAAAATATCGTTTTCATGGATAACACGTGCGTTTGTGTTTGTTTACATTGTTGGCCTAACACGTGGCGCCACCTGGCGTTTCCATTGTTTACTTTGTCCAACAATCCAATGAAAACAGACTATTGGTTTATTGGGCTCCAACAATACTCGAATGTGAATCAACAATTCGGTTTCTGTTTGTTTACATTGTTTGTTTACATTCTGTTGGTTTCCTTTGTTTATTTTGTCCAACAATCGGTTTATATCGATTAAAATATCGTTTTCATGGGTAAGACGTGCGTTTGTGTTTGTTTACATTGTTGGCCTAACACGTGGCGCCACCTGGCGTTTCCATTGTTTACTTTGTCCAACAATCCAATGAAAACAGACTATTGGTTTATTGGGCTCCAACAATACTCGAATGTGAATCAACAATTCGGTTTCTGTTTGTTTACATTGTTTGTTTACATTCTGTTGGTTTCCTTTGTTTACTTTGTCCAACAATCGGTTTATATCGATTAAAATATCGTTTTCATGGGTAAAACGTGCGTTTGTGTTTGTTTACATTGTTGGCCTAGTACGTGGCGCCACCTGGCGTTTCCATTGTTTATTTGTCCAACAATCCAATAACAACAGACTATCGGTTTGTTGGGCTCCAACAATACTCGAATGTGAATCAACAATTCGGTTTCTGTTTGTTTACATTGTTTGTTTAAATTCTGTTGGTTTCCTTTGTTTACTTTGTCCAACAATCGGTTTATATCGATTAAAATATCGTTTTCATGGGTAAGACGTGCGTTTGTGTTTGTTTACATTGTTGGCCTAACACGTGGCGCCACCTGGCGTTTCCATTGTTTACTTTGTCCAACAATCCAATAACAACAGACTATCGGTTTGTTGGGCTCCAACAATACTCGAATGTGAATCAACAATTCGGTTTCTGTTTGTTTACATTGTTTGTTTACATTCTGTTGGTTTCCTTTGTTTACTTTGTCCAACAATCGGTTTATATCGATTAAAATATAGTTTTCATGGGTAACACGTTCGTTTGTGTTTGTTTAGATTGTTGGCCTAACACGTGGCGCCACCTGGCGTTTCCATTGTTTACTTTGTCCAACAATCCAATAACAACAGACTATCGGTTTGTTGGGCTCCAACAATACTCGAATGTGAATCAACAATTCGGTTTCTGTTTGTTTACTTTGTATGTTTACATTCTCTTGGTTTCCTTTGTTTACTTTGTCCAACAATCGGTTTATATCGATTAAAATATCGTTTTCATGGGTAACACGTGCGTTTGTGTTTGTTTACATTGTTGGCCTAACACGTGGCGCCACCTGGCGTTTCCATTGTTTACTTTGTCCAACAATCCAATAACAAAGACGATCGGTTTGTTGGGCTCCAACAATACTCGAATGTGAATCAACAATTCGGTTTCTGTTTGTTTACATTGTTTGTTTACATTCTGTTGGTTTCCTTTGTTTACTTTGTCCAACTATCGGTTTATATCGTTTAAAATATCGTTTTCATGGGTAACACGTGCGTTTGTGTTTGTTTATATTGTTGGCCTAACACGTGGCGCCACCTGGCGTTTCCATTGTTTACTTTGTCCAACAATCCAATAACAACAGACTATCGGTTTGTTGGGATCCAACAATACTCGAATGTGAATAAACAATTCGGTTTCTGTTTGTTTACATTCTGTTGGTTTCCTTTGTTTACTTTGTCCAACAATCGGTTTATATCGATTAAAATATTGTTTTCATGGGTAACACGTGCGTTTGTGTTTGTTTACATTGTTGGCCTAACACGTGGCGCCACCTGGCGTTTCCATTGTTTACTTTGTCCAACAATCCATGAACAACAGACTATCGGTTTGTTGGACACCAACAACACTCGAATGTGAATCAACAACTCGGTTTCTGTTTATTTACATTGTTTGTTTACATTCTGTTGGTTTCCTTTGTTTACTTTGTCCAACAATCGGTTTATATCGATTAAAATATCGTTTTCATGGGTAACACGTGCGTTTGTGTTTGTTTGCATTGTTGGCCTAACAAGTGGCGCCACCTGGCGTTTCCATTGTTTACTTTGTCCAACAATCCAATAACAACAGACTATCGGTTTTTTGGGCTCCAGCAATACTCGAATGTGAATCAACAATTCGGTTTCTGTTTGTTTACATTGTTTGTTTACATTCTGTTGGTTTCCTTTGTTTCCTTTGTCCAACAATGGGTTTATATAGATTAAAATATCGTTTTCATGGGTAACACGTGCGTTTGTGTTTGTTTACATTGTTGGCCTAACACGTGGCGCCACCTGGCGTTTCCATTGTTTACTTTGTCCAACAATCCAATAACAACAGACTATCGGTTTGTTGGGCTCCAACAATACTCGAATGTGAATCAACAATTCGGTTTCTGTTTGTTTACATTGTTTGTTTACATTCTGTTGGTTTCCTTTGTTTATTTTGTCCAACAATCGGTTTATATCGATTAAAATATCGTTTTCATGGGTAACACGTGCGTTTGTGTTTGTTTACATTGTTGGCCTAACACGTGGCGCCACCTGACGTTTCCATTGTTTACTTTGTCCAACAATCCAATAACAACAGACTATCGGTTTGTTGGGCTCCAACAATACTCGAATTTGAATCAACATTTCGGTTTCTATTTGTTTACATTGTTTGTTTACATTCTGCTGGTTTCCTTTGTTTACTTTGTCCAACAATCGGTTTATATCGATTAAAATATCGTTTTCATGGGTAAAACGTGCGTTTGTGTTTGTTTACATTGTTGGCCTAGTACGTGGCGCCACCTGGCGTTTCCATTGTTTACTTTGTCCAACAATCCAATAACAACAGACTATCGGTTTGTTGGGCTCCAACAATACTCGAATGTGAATCAACAATGCGGTTTCTGTTTGTTTACATTGTTTGTTTACATTCTGTTGGTTTCCTTTGTTTACTTTGTCCAACAATCGGTTTATATCGATTAAAATATCGTTTTCATGGGTAACACGTGCGTTTGTGTTTGTTTACATTATTGCCTAACACTCGGCGCCACCTGGCGTTTCCATTGTTAACTTTGTCCAACAATGGAATAACAACAGACTATCTTTTTGTTGGGCTCCAACAATACTCGAATGTGAATCAACAATTCGGTTTCTGTTTGTTTACATTCTGTTCGTTTCCTTTGTTTACTTTGTCCAACAATCGGTTTATATCGATTAAAATATCGTTTTCATGGATAACACGTGCGTTTGTGTTTGTTTACATTGTTGGCCTAACACGTGGCGCCACCTGGCGTTTCCATTGTTTACTTTGTCATACAATCCAATAACAACAGACTATCGGTTTGTTGGGCTCCAGCAATACTCGAATGTGAATCAACAATTCGGTTTCTGTTTGTTTACATTCTGTTGGTTTCCTTTGTTTACTTTGTCCAACAATCGGTTTATATCGTTTAAAATATCGTTTTCATGGGTAACACGTGCGTTTGTGTTTGTTTACATTGTTGGCCTAACACGTAGCGCCACCTGGCGTTTCCATTGTTTACTTTGTCCAACAATCCAATAACAACAGACTATCGGTTTGTTGGGCTCCAACAATACTCGAATTTGAATCAACAATTCGGTTTCTGTTTGTTTACATTGTTTGTTTAAATTCTGTTGGTTTCCTTTGTTTACTTTGTCCAACAATCGGTTTATATCGATTAAAATATCGTTTTCATGGGTAAGACGTGCGTTTGTGTTTGTTTACATTGTTGGCCTAACACGTGGCGCCACCTGGCGTTTCCATTGTTTACTTTGTCCAACAATCCAATGAAAACAGACTATTGGTTTATTGGGCTCCAACAATACTCGAATGTGAATCAACAATTCGGTTTCTGTTTGTTTACATTGTTTGTTTACATTCTGTTGGTTTCCTTTGTTTATTTTGTCCAACAATCGGTTTATATCGATTAAAATATCGTTTTCATGGGTAAGACGTGCGTTTGTGTTTGTTTACGTTGTTGGCCTAACACGTGGCGCCACCTGGCGTGTCCATTGTTTACTTTGTCCAACAATCCAATGAAAACAGACTATTGGTTTATTGGGCTCCAACAATACTCGAATGTGAATCAACAATTCGGTTTCTGTTTGTTTACATTGTTTGTTTACATTCTGTTGGTTTCCTTTGTTTACTTTGTCCAACAATCGGTTTATATCGATTAAAATATCGTTTTCATGGGTAAAACGTGCGTTTGTGTTTGTTTACATTGTTGGCCTAGTACGTGGCGCCACCTGGCGTTTCCATTGTTTACTTTGTCCAACAATCCAATAACAACAGACTATCGGTTTGTTGGGCTCCAACAATACTCGAATGTGAATCAACAATTCGGTTTCTGTTTGTTTACATTGTTTGTTTACATTCTGTTGGTTTCCTTTGTTTACTCTGTCCATCAATCGGTTTATATCGATTAAAATATCGTTTTCATGGGTAACACGTGCGTTTGTGTTTGTTTACATTGTTCGCCTAACACGTGGCGCCACCTGGCGTTTCCATTGTTTACTTTGTCCAATAATCCAATAATAACAGACTATCGGTTTGTTGGGCTCCAACAATACTCGAATGTGAATCAACAATTCGGTTTTTGTTTGTTTACATTGTTTGTTTACATTCTGTAGGTTTCCTTTGTTTACTTTGTCCAACAATCGGTTTATATCGATTAAATTATCGTTTTCATGGGTAACACGTGCGTTTGTGTTTGTTTACATTATTGCCTAACACGTGGCGCCACCTGGCGTTTCCATTGTTTACTTTGACCAACAATCCAATAACAACAGACTATCGGTTTTTTGGGCTGCAACAATACTCGAATGTGAATCAACAATTCGGTTTCTGTCTGTTTACATTCTGTTCGTTTCCTTTGTTTACTTTGTCCAACAATCGGTTTATATCGATTAAAATATCGTTTTCATGGATAAAACGAGCGTTTGTGTATGTTTACATTGTTGGCCTAACACGTGGCGCCACCTGGCGATTCCATTGTTTACTTTGTCATACAATCCAATAACAACAGACTATCGGTTTGTTGGGCTCCAGCAATACTCGAATGTGTATCAACAATTCGGTTTCTGTTTGTTTACATTCTGTTGGTTTCCTTTGTTTACTTTGTCCAACAATCTGTTTATATAGTTTAAAATATCGTTTTCATGGGTAACACGTGCGTTTGTGTTTGTTTACATTGTTGGCCAAACACGTGGCGCCACCTGGCGTTTCCATTGTTTAATTTGTCCAACAATCCAATAACAACAGACAATCGGTTTGTTGGGATCCAACAATACTCGAATGTGAATCAACAATTCGGTTTCTGTCTGTTTACGTTCTGTTGGTTTCCTTTGTTTACTTTGTCCAACAATCGGTTTATATCGATTAAAATACCGTTTTCATGGGCAACACTTGCGTTTGTGTTTGTTTACATTGTTGGCCTAACACGTGGCGCCACCTGGCGTTTCCATTGTTTACTTTGTCCAACAATCCAATAACCACAGACTATCGGTTTGTTTGGCTCCAACAATACTCGAATTTGAATCAACAATTCGGTTTCTGTTTGTTTACATTGTTTGTTTACATTCTGTTGGTTTCTTTTTTTTGTCCAACAATCGGTTTATATCGATTAAAATATCGTTTTCATGGAAAACACGTGCGTTTGTGTTTGTTTACATTGTTGGCCTAACACGTGGCGCCACCTGGCGTTTCCATTGTTTACTTTGTCCAACAACGCAATAACAACAGACTATCGGTTTGTTGGGCTCCAACAATACTCGAATGTGAATCAACAATTCGGTTTCTGTTTGTTTACATTGTTTGTTTACATTCTGTTGGTTTCCTTTGTTTACTTTGTCCAACAATCGGTTTATATCGATTAAAATATCGTTTTCATGGGTAACACGTGCGTTTGTGTTTGTTTACATTATTGCCTAACACTCGGCGCCACCTGGCGTTTCCATTGTTTACTTTGACCAACAATCCAATAACAACAGACTATCGTTTTGTTGGGCCCCAACAATACTCGAATGTGAATCAACAATTCGGTTTCTGTTTGTTTACATTCTGTTCGTTTCCTTTGTTTACTTTGTCCAACAATCGGTTTATATCGATTAAAATATCGTTTTCATGGATAACACGTGCGTTTGTGTTTGTTTACATTGTTGGCCTAACACGTGGCGCCACCTGGCGTTTCCATTGTTTACTTTGTCATACAATCCAATAACAACAGACTATCGGTTTGTTGGGCTCCAGCAATACTCGAATTTGAATCAACAATTCGGTTTCTGTTTGTTTACATTGTTTGTTTAAATTCTGTTGGTTTCGTTTGTTTACTTTGTCCAACAATCGGTTTATATTGATTAAAATATCGTTTTCATGGGTAAGACGTGCGTTTGTGTTTGTTTACATTGTTGGCCTAACACGTGGCGCCACCTGGCGTTTCCATTGTTTACTTTGTCCAACAATCCAATAACAACAGACTATCGGTTTGTTGGGCTCCAACAATACTCGAATGTGAATCAACAATGCGGTTTCTGTTTGTTTACATTGTTTGTTTACATTCTGTTGGTTTCCTTTGTTTACTTTGTCCATCAATCGGTTTATATCGATTAAAATATCGTTTTCATGGGTAACACGTGCGTTTGTGTTTGTTTTCATTGTTGGCCTAACACGTGGCGCCACCTGGCGTTTCCATTGTTTACTTTGTCCAACAATCCAATAACAACAGACTATCGGTTTGTTGGGCTCCAACAATACTCGAATGTGAATCAACAATTCGGTTTCTGTTTGTTTACATTCTGTTGGTTTCCTTTGTTTACTTTGTCCAACAATCGGTTTATATCGATTAAAATATCGTTTTCATGGGTAACACGTGCGTTTGTGTTTGTTTACATTGTTGGCCTAACACTTGGCGCCACCTGGCGTTTCCATTGTTTACTTAGTCCAACAATCCAATAACAACAGACTATCGGTTTGATGGGCTCCAACAATACTCGAATTTGAATCAACAATTCGGTTTCTGTTTGTTTACATTGTTTGTTTACATTCTGTTGGTTTCCTTTTTTTGTCCAACAATCGGTTTATATCGATTAAAATATCGTTTTCATGGAAAACACGTGCGTTTGTGTTTGTTTACATTGTTGGCCTAACACGTGGCGCCACCTGGCGTTTCCATTGTTTACTTTGTCCAACAACGCAATAACAACAGACTATCGGTTTGTTGGGCTCCAACAATACTCGAATGTGAATCAACAATTCGGTTTCTGTTTGTTTACATTGTTTGTTTACATTCTGTTGGTTTCCTTTGTTTACTTTGTCCAACAATCGGTTTATATCGATTAAAATATCGTTTTCATGGGTAACACGTGCGTTTGTGTTTGTTTACATTATTGCCTAACACTCGGCGCCACCTGGCGTTTCCATTGTTTACTTTGACCAACAATCCAATAACAACAGACTATCGTTTTGTTGGGCCCCAACAATACTCGAATGTGAATCAACAATTCGGTTTCTGTTTGTTTACATTCTGTTCGTTTCCTTTGTTTACTTTGTTCAACAATCGGTTTATATCGATTAAAATATCGTTTTCATGGATAACACGTGCGTTTGTGTTTGTTTACATTGTTGGCCTAACACGTGGCGCCACCTGGCGTTTCCATTGTTTACTTTGTCATACAATCCAATAACAACAGACTATCGGTTTGTTGGGCTCCAGCAATACTCGAATGTGAATCAACAATTCGGTTTCTGTTTGTTTACATTCTGTTGGTTTCCTTTGTTTACTTTGTCCAACAATCGGTTTATATCGTTTAAAATATCGTTTTCATGGGTAACACGTGCGTTTGTGTTTGTTTACATTGTTGGCCTAACACGTAGCGCCACCTGGCGTTTCCATTGTTTACTTTGTCCAACAATCCAATAACAACAGACTATCGGTTTGTTGGGCTCCAACAATACTCGAATTTGAATCAACAATTCGGTTTCTGTTTGTTTACATTGTTTGTTTAAATTCTGTTGGTTTCCTTTGTTTACTTTGTCCAACAATCGGTTTATATCGATTAAAATATCGTTTTCATGGGTAAGACGTGCGTTTGTGTTTGTTTACATTGTTGGCCTAACACGTGGCGCCACCTGGCGTTTCCATTGTTTACTTTGTCCAACAATCCAATGAAAACAGACTATTGGTTTATTGGGCTCCAACAATACTCGAATGTGAATCAACAATTCGGTTTCTGTTTGTTTACATTGTTTGTTTACATTCTGTTGGTTTCCTTTGTTTACTTTGTCCAACAATCGGTTTATATCGATTAAAATATCGTTTTCATGGGTAAAACGTGCGTTTGTGTTTGTTTACATTGTTGGCCTAGTACGTGGCGCCACCTGGCGTTTCCATTGTTTATTTGTCCAACAATCCAATAACAACAGACTATCGGTTTGTTGGGCTCCAACAATACTCGAATGTGAATCAACAATGCGGTTTCTGTTTGTTTACATTGTTTGTTTAAATTCTGTTGGTTTCCTTTGTTTACTCTGTCCATCAATCGGTTTATATCGATTAAAATATCGTTTTCATGGGTAACACGTGCGTTTGTGTTTGTTTTCATTATTGGCCTAACACGTGGCGCCACCTGGCGTTTCCATTGTTTACTTTGTCCAACAATCCAATAACAACAGACTATCGGTTTGTTGGGCTCCAACAATACTCGAATGTGAATCAACAATTCGGTTTCTGTTTGTTTACATTGTTTGTTTACATTCTGTTGGTTTCCTTTGTTTACTTTGTCCAACAATCGGTTTATATCGATTAAAATATCGTTTTCATGGGTAACACGTGCGTTTGTGTTTGTTTACTTTGTTCGCCTAACACGTGGCGCCACCTGGCGTTTCCATTGTTTACTTTGTCCAATAATCCAATAATAACAGACTATCGGTTTGTTGGGCTCCAACAATACTCGAATGTGAATCAACAATTCGGTTTTTGTTTGTTTACATTGTTTGTTTACATTCTGTAGGTTTCCTTTGTTTACTTTGTCCAACAATCGGTTTATATCGATTAAATTATCGTTTTCATGGGTAACACGTGCGTTTGTGTTTGTTTACATTATTGCCTAACACGTGGCGCCACCTGGCGTTTCCATTGTTTACTTTGACCAACAATCCAATAACAACAGACTATCGGTTTTTTGGGCTGCAACAATACTCGAATGTGAATCAACAATTCGGTTTCTGTTTGTTTACATTCTGTTCGTTTCCTTTGTTTACTTTGTCCAACAATCGGTTTATATCGATTAAAATATCGTTTTCATGGATAAAACGAGCGTTTGTGTTTGTTTACATTGTTGGCCTAACACGTGGCGCCACCTGGCGATTCCATTGTTTACTTTGTCATACAATCCAATAACAACAGACTATCGGTTTGTTGGGCTCCACCAATACTCGAATGTGAATCAACAATTCGGTTTCTGTTTGTTTACATTCTGTTGGTTTCCTTTGTTTACTTTGTCCAACAATCTGTTTATATCGTTTAAAATATCGTTTTCATGGGTAACACGTGCGTTTGTGTTTGTTTACATTGTTGGCCAAACACGTGGCGCCACCTGGCGTTTCCATTGTTTAATTTGTCCAACAATCCAATAACAACAGACAATCGGTTTGTTGGGATCCAACAATACTCGAATGTGAATCAACAATTCGGTTTCTGTCTGTTTACGTTCTGTTGGTTTCCTTTGTTTACTTTGTCCAACAATCGGTTTATATCGATTAAAATACCGTTTTCATGGGCAACACTTGCGTTTGTGTTTGTTTACATTGTTGGCCTAACACGTGGCGCCACCTGGCGTTTCCATTGTTTACTTTGTCCAACAATCCAATAACAACAGACTATCTGTTTGTTGGGCTCCAACAATACTCGAATTTGAATCAACAATTCGGTTTCTGTTTGTTTACATTGTTTGTTTAAATTCTGTTGGTTTCCTTTGTTTACTTTGTCCAACAATCGGTTTATATCGATTAAAATATCGTTTTCATGGGTAAGACGTGCGTTTGTGTTTGTTTACATTGTTGGCCTAACACGTGGCGCCACCTGGCGTTTCCATTGTTTACTTTGTCCAACAATCCAATAACAACAGACTATCGGTTTGTTGGGCTCCAACAATACTCGAATGTGAATCAACAATTCGGTTTCTGTTTGTTTACATTGTTTGTTTACATTCTGTTGGTTTCCTTTGTTTACTTTGTCCAACAATCGGTTTATATCGATTAAAATATAGTTTTCATGGGTAACACGTTCGTTTGTGTTTGTTTAGATTGTTGGCCTAACACGTGGCGCCACCTGGCGTTTCCATTGTTTACTTTGTCCAACAATCCAATAACAACAGACTATCGGTTTGTTGGGCTCCAACAATACTCGAATGTGAATCAACAATTCGGTTTCTGTTTGTTTACATTCTGTTGGTTTCCTTTGTTTACTTTGTCCAACAATCGGTTTATATCGATTAAAATATCGTTTTCATGGGTAACACGTGCGTTTGTGTTTGTTTACATTGTTGGCCTAACACTTGGCGCCACCTGGCGTTTCCATTGTTTACTTAGTCCAACAATCCAATAACAACAGACTATCGGTTTGATGGGCTCCAACAATACTCGAATTTGAATCAACAATTCGGTTTCTGTTTGTTTACATTGTTTGTTTACATTCTGTTGGTTTCCTTTTTTTGTCCAACAATCGGTTTATATCGATTAAAATATCGTTTTCATGGAAAACACGTGCGTTTGTGTTTGTTTACATTGTTGGCCTAACACGTGGCGCCACCTGGCGTTTCCATTGTTTACTTTGTCCAACAACGCAATAACAACAGACTATCGGTTTGTTGGGCTCCAACAATACTCGAATGTGAATCAACAATTCGGTTTCTGTTTGTTTACATTGTTTGTTTACATTCTGTTGGTTTCCTTTGTTTACTTTGTCCAACAATCGGTTTATATCGATTAAAATATCGTTTTCATGGGTAACACGTGCGTTTGTGTTTGTTTACATTATTGCCTAACACTCGGCGCCACCTGGCGTTTCCATTGTTTACTTTGACCAACAATCCAGTAACAACAGACTATCGTTTTGTTGGGCCCCAACAATACTCGAATGTGAATCAACAATTCGGTTTCTGTTTGTTTACATTCTGTTCGTTTCCTTTGTTTACTTTGTTCAACAATCGGTTTATATCGATTAAAATATCGTTTTCATGGATAACACGTGCGTTTGTGTTTGTTTACATTGTTGGCCTAACACGTGGCGCCACCTGGCGTTTCCATTGTTTACTTTGTCATACAATCCAATAACAACAGACTATCGGTTTGTTGGGCTCCAGCAATACTCGAATGTGAATCAACAATTCGGTTTCTGTTTGTTTACATTCTGTTGGTTTCCTTTGTTTACTTTGTCCAACAATCGGTTTATATCGTTTAAAATATCGTTTTCATGGGTAACACGTGCGTTTGTGTTTGTTTACATTGTTGGCCTAACACGTAGCGCCACCTGGCGTTTCCATTGTTTACTTTGTCCAACAATCCAATAACAACAGACTATCGGTTTGTTGGGCTCCAACAATACTCGAATTTGAATCAACAATTCGGTTTCTGTTTGTTTACATTGTTTGTTTAAATTCTGTTGGTTTCCTTTGTTTACTTTGTCCAACAATCGGTTTATATCGATTAAAATATCGTTTTCATGGGTAAGACGTGCGTTTGTGTTTGTTTACATTGTTGGCCTAACACGTGGCGCCACCTGGCGTTTCCATTGTTTACTTTGTCCAACAATCCAATGAAAACAGACTATTGGTTTATTGGGCTCCAACAATACTCGAATGTGAATCAACAATTCGGTTTCTGTTTGTTTACATTGTTTGTTTACATTCTGTTGGTTTCCTTTGTTTACTTTGTCCAACAATCGGTTTATATCGATTAAAATATCGTTTTCATGGGTAAAACGTGCGTTTGTGTTTGTTTACATTGTTGGCCTAGTACGTGGCGCCACCTGGCGTTTCCATTGTTTATTTGTCCAACAATCCAATAACAACAGACTATCGGTTTGTTGGGCTCCAACAATACTCGAATGTGAATCAACAATGCGGTTTCTGTTTGTTTACATTGTTTGTTTAAATTCTGTTGGTTTCCTTTGTTTACTCTGTCCATCAATCGGTTTATATCGATTAAAATATCGTTTTCATGGGTAACACGTGCGTTTGTGTTTGTTTTCATTATTGGCCTAACACGTGGCGCCACCTGGCGTTTCCATTGTTTACTTTGTCCAACAATCCAATAACAACAGACTATCGGTTTGTTGGGCTCCAACAATACTCGAATGTGAATCAACAATTCGGTTTCTGTTTGTTTACATTGTTTGTTTACATTCTGTTGGTTTCCTTTGTTTACTTTGTCCAACAATCGGTTTATATCGATTAAAATATCGTTTTCATGGGTAACACGTGCGTTTGTGTTTGTTTACTTTGTTCGCCTAACACGTGGCGCCACCTGGCGTTTCCATTGTTTACTTTGTCCAATAATCCAATAATAACAGACTATCGGTTTGTTGGGCTCCAACAATACTCGAATGTGAATCAACAATTCGGTTTTTGTTTGTTTACATTGTTTGTTTACATTCTGTAGGTTTCCTTTGTTTACTTTGTCCAACAATCGGTTTATATCGATTAAATTATCGTTTTCATGGGTAACACGTGCGTTTGTGTTTGTTTACATTATTGCCTAACACGTGGCGCCACCTGGCGTTTCCATTGTTTACTTTGACCAACAATCCAATAACAACAGACTATCGGTTTTTTGGGCTGCAACAATACTCGAATGTGAATCAACAATTCGGTTTCTGTTTGTTTACATTCTGTTCGTTTCCTTTGTTTACTTTGTCCAACAATCGGTTTATATCGATTAAAATATCGTTTTCATGGATAAAACGAGCGTTTGTGTTTGTTTACATTGTTGGCCTAACACGTGGCGCCACCTGGCGATTCCATTGTTTACTTTGTCATACAATCCAATAACAACAGACTATCGGTTTGTTGGGCTCCACCAATACTCGAATGTGAATCAACAATTCGGTTTCTGTTTGTTTACATTCTGTTGGTTTCCTTTGTTTACTTTGTCCAACAATCTGTTTATATCGTTTAAAATATCGTTTTCATGGGTAACACGTGCGTTTGTGTTTGTTTACATTGTTGGCCAAACACGTGGCGCCACCTGGCGTTTCCATTGTTTAATTTGTCCAACAATCCAATAACAACAGACAATCGGTTTGTTGGGATCCAACAATACTCGAATGTGAATCAACAATTCGGTTTCTGTCTGTTTACGTTCTGTTGGTTTCCTTTGTTTACTTTGTCCAACAATCGGTTTATATCGATTAAAATACCGTTTTCATGGGCAACACTTGCGTTTGTGTTTGTTTACATTGTTGGCCTAACACGTGGCGCCACCTGGCGTTTCCATTGTTTACTTTGTCCAACAATCCAATAACAACAGACTATCTGTTTGTTGGGCTCCAACAATACTCGAATTTGAATCAACAATTCGGTTTCTGTTTGTTTACATTGTTTGTTTAAATTCTGTTGGTTTCCTTTGTTTACTTTGTCCAACAATCGGTTTATATCGATTAAAATATCGTTTTCATGGGTAAGACGTGCGTTTGTGTTTGTTTACATTGTTGGCCTAACACGTGGCGCCACCTGGCGTTTCCATTGTTTACTTTGTCCAACAATCCAATAACAACAGACTATCGGTTTGTTGGGCTCCAACAATACTCGAATGTGAATCAACAATTCGGTTTCTGTTTGTTTACATTGTTTGTTTACATTCTGTTGGTTTCCTTTGTTTACTTTGTCCAACAATCGGTTTATATCGATTAAAATATAGTTTTCATGGGTAACACGTTCGTTTGTGTTTGTTTAGATTGTTGGTCTAACACGTGGCGCCACCTGGCGTTTCCATTGTTTACTTTGTCCAACAATCCAATAACAACAGACTATCGGTTTGTTGGGCTCCAACAATACTCGAATGTGAATCAACAATTCGGTTTCTGTTTGTTTACTTTGTATGTTTACATTCTGTTGGTTTCCTTTGTTTACTTTGTCCAACAATCGGTTTATATCGATTAAAATATCGTTTTCATGGGTAACACGTGCGTTTGTGTTTGTTTACATTGTTGGCCTAACACGTGGCGCCACCTGGCGTTTCCATTGTTTACTTTGTCCAACAATCCAATAACAAAGACGATCGGTTTGTTGGGCTCCAACAATACTCGAATGTGAATCAACAATTCGGTTTCTGTTTGTTTACATTGTTTGTTTACATTCTGTTGGTTTCCTTTGTTTACTTTGTCCAACTATCGGTTTATATCGTTTAAAATATCGTTTTCATGGGTAACACGTGCGTTTGTGTTTGTTTATATTGTTGGCCTAACACGTGGCGCCACCTGGCGTTTCCATTGTTTACTTTGTCCAACAATCCAATAACAACAGACTATCGGTTTGTTGGGATCCAACAATACTCGAATGTGAATAAACAATTCGGTTTCTGTTTGTTTACATTCTGTTGGTTTCCTTTGTTTACTTTGTCCAACAATCGGTTTATATCGATTAAAATATTGTTTTCATGGGTAACACGTGCGTTTGTGTTTGTTTACATTGTTGGCCTAACACGTGGCGCCACCTGGCGTTTCCATTGTTTACTTTGTCCAACAATCCATGAACAACAGACTATCGGTTTGTTGGACACCAACAACACTCGAATGTGAATCAACAACTCGGTTTCTGTTTATTTACATTGTTTGTTTACATTCTGTTGGTTTCCTTTGTTTACTTTGTCCAACAATCGGTTTATATCGATTAAAATATCGTTTTCATGGGTAACACGTGCGTTTGTGTTTGTTTGCATTGTTGGCCTAACAAGTGGCGCCACCTGGCGTTTCCATTGTTTACTTTGTCCAACAATCCAATAACAACAGACTATCGGTTTTTTGGGCTCCAGCAATACTCGAATGTGAATCAACAATTCGGTTTCTGTTTGTTTACATTGTTTGTTTACATTCTGTTGGTTTCCTTTGTTTCCTTTGTCCAACAATGGGTTTATATAGATTAAAATATCGTTTTCATGGGTAACACGTGCGTTTGTGTTTGTTTACATTGTTGGCCTAACACGTGGCGCCACCTGGCGTTTCCATTGTTTACTTTGTCCAACAATCCAATAACAACAGACTATCGGTTTGTTGGGCTCCAACAATACTCGAATGTGAATCAACAATTCGGTTTCTGTTTGTTTACATTGTTTGTTTACATTCTGTTGGTTTCCTTTGTTTATTTTGTCCAACAATCGGTTTATATCGATTAAAATATCGTTTTCATGGGTAACACATGCGTTTGTGTTTGTTTACATTGTTGGCCTAACACGTGGCGCCACCTGACGTTTCCATTGTTTACTTTGTCCAACAATCCAATAACAACAGACTATCGGTTTGTTGGGCTCCAACAATACTCGAATTTGAATCAACATTTCGGTTTCTATTTGTTTACATTGTTTGTTTACATTCTGCTGGTTTCCTTTGTTTACTTTGTCCAACAATCGGTTTATATCGATTAAAATATCGTTTTCATGGGTAAAGCGTGCGTTTGTGTTTGTTTACATTGTTGGCCTAGTAGGTGGCGCCACCTGGCGTTTCCATTGTTTACTTTGTCCAACAATCCAATAACAACAGACTATCGGTTTGTTGGGCTCCAACAATACTCGAATGTGAATCAACAATGCGGTTTCTGTTTGTTTACATTGTTTGTTTACATTCTGTTGGTTTCCTTTGTTTACTTTGTCCAACAATCGGTTTATATCGATTAAAATATCGTTTTCATGGGTAACACGTGCGTTTGTGTTTGTTTACATTATTGCCTAACACTCGGCGCCACCTGGCGTTTCCATTGTTTACTTTGTCCAACAATGGAATAACAACAGACTATCTTTTTTTTGGTCTCCAACAATACTCGAATGTGAATCAACAATTCGGTTTCTGTTTGTTTACATTCTGTTCGTTTCCTTTGTTTACTTTGTCCAACAATCGGTTTATATCGATTAAAATATCGTTTTCATGGATAACACGTGCGTTTGTGTTTGTTTACATTGTTGGCCTAACACGTGGCGCCACCTGGCGTTTCCATTGTTTACTTTGTCATACAATCCAATAACAACAGACTATCGGTTTGTTGGGCTCCAGCAATACTCGAATGTGAATCAACAATTCGGTTTCTGTTTGTTTACATTCTGTTGGTTTCCTTTGTTTACTTTGTCCAACAATCGGTTTATATCGTTTAAAATATCGTTTTCATGGGTAACACGTGCGTTTGTGTTTGTTTACATTGTTGGCCTAACACGTAGCGCCACCTGGCGTTTCCATTGTTTACTTTGTCCAACAATCCAATGAAAACAGACTATTGGTTTATTGGGCTCCAACAATACTCGAATGTGAATCAACAATTCGGTTTCTGTTTGTTTACATTGTTTGTTTACATTCTGTTGGTTTCCTTTGTTTATTTTGTCCAACAATCGGTTTATATCGATTAAAATATCGTTTTCATGGGTAAGACGTGCGTTTGTGTTTGTTTACATTGTTGGCCTAACACGTGGCGCCACCTGGCGTGTCCATTGTTTACTTTGTCCAACAATCCAATGAAAACAGACTATTGGTTTATTGGGCTCCAACAATACTCGAATGTGAATCAACAATTCGGTTTCTGTTTGTTTACATTGTTTGTTTACATTCTGTTGGTTTCCTTTGTTTACTTTGTCCAACAATCGGTTTATATCGATTAAAATATCGTTTTCATGGGTAAAACGTGCGTTTGTGTTTGTTTACATTGTTGGCCTAGTACGTGGCGCCACCTGGCGTTTCCATTGTTTACTTTGTCCAACAATCCAATAACAACAGACTATCGGTTTGTTGGGCTCCAACAATACTCGAATGTGAATCAACAATTCGGTTTCTGTTTGTTTACATTGTTTGTTTACATTCTGTTGGTTTCCTTTGTTTACTTTGTCCAACAATCGGTTTATATCGATTAAAATATCGTTTTCATGGGTAAAACGTGCGTTTGTGTTTGTTTACATTGTTGGCCTAGTACGTGGCGCCACCTGGCGTTTCCATTGTTTACTTTGTCCAACAATCCAATAACAACAGACTATCGGTTTGTTGGGCTCCAACAATACTCGAATGTGAATAAACAATTCGGTTTCTGTTTGTTTACATTGTTTGTTTACATTCTGTTGGTTTCCTTTGTTTACTCTGTCCATCAATCGGTTTATATCGATTAAAATATCGTTTTCATGGGTAACACGTGCGTTTGTGTTTATTTACATTGTTCGCCTAACACGTGGCGCCACCTGGCGTTTCCATTGTTTACTTTGTCCAATAATCCAATAATAACAGACTATCGGTTTGTTGGGCCCCAACAATACTCGAATGTGAATCAACAATTCGGTTTTTGGTTGTTTACATTGTTTGTTTACATTCTGTAGGTTTCCTTTGTTTACTTTGTCCAACAATCGGTTTATATCGATTAAATTATCGTTTTCATGGGTAACACGTGCGTTTGTGTTTGTTTACATTATTGCCTAACACGTGGCGCGACCTGGCGTTTCCATTGTTTACTTTGACCAACAATCCAATAACAACAGACTATCGGTTTTTTGGGCTGCAACAATACTCGAATGTGAATCAACAATTCGGTTTCTGTTTGTTTACATTCTGTTCGTTTCCTTTGTTTACTTTGTCCAACAATCGGTTTATATCGATTAAAATATCGTTTTCATGGATAAAACGAGCGTTTGTGTTTGTTTACATTGTTGGCCTAACACGTGGCGCCACCTGGCGATTCCATTGTTTACTTTGTCATACAATCCAATAACAACAGACTATCGGTTTGTTGGGCTCCAGCAATACTCGAATGTGTATCAACAATTCGGTTTCTGTTTGTTTACATTCTGTTGGTTTCCTTTGTTTACTTTGTCCAACAATCTGTTTATATCGTTTAAAATATCGTTTTCATGGGTAACACGTGCGTTTGTGTTTGTTTACATTGTTGGCCAAACACGTGGCGCCACCTGGCGTTTCCATTGTTTAATTTGTCCAACAATCCAATAACAACAGACAATCGGTTTGTTGGGATCCAACAATACTCGAATGTGAATCAACAATTCGGTTTCTGTCTGTTTACGTTCTGTTGGTTTCCTTTGTTTACTTTGTCCAACAATCGGTTTATATCGATTAAAATACCGTTTTCATGGGCAACACTTGCGTTTGTGTTTGTTTACATTGTTGGCCTAACACGTGGCGCCACCTGGCGTTTCCATTGTTTACTTTGTCCAACAATCCAATAACCACAGACTATCGGTTTGTTGGGCTCCAACAATACTCGAATTTGAATCAACAATTCGGTTTCTGTTTGTTTACATTGTTTGTTTACATTCTGTTGGTTTCCTTTTTTTGTCCAACAATCGGTTTATATCGATTAAAATATCGTTTTCATGGAAAACACGTGCGTTTGTGTTTGTTTACATTGTTGGCCTAACACGTGGCGCCACCTGGCGTTTCCATTGTTTACTTTGTCCAACAACGCAATAACAACAGACTATCGGTTTGTTGGGCTCCAACAATACTCGAATGTGAATCAACAATTCGGTTTCTGTTTGTTTACATTGTTTGTTTACATTCTGTTGGTTTCCTTTGTTTACTTTGTCCAACAATCGGTTTATATCGATTAAAATATCGTTTTCATGGGTAACACGTGCGTTTGTGTTTGTTTACATTATTGCCTAACACTCGGCGCCACCTGGCGTTTCCATTGTTTACTTTGGCATACAATCCAATAACAACAGACTATCGTTTTGTTGGGCCCCAACAATACTCGAATGTGAATCAACAATTCGGTTTCTGTTTGTTTACATTCTGTTCGTTTCCTTTGTTTACTTTGTGCAACAATCGGTTTATATCGATTAAAATATCGTTTTCATGGATAACACGTGCGTTTGTGTTTGTTTACATTGTTGGCCTAACACGTGGCGCCACCTGGCGTTTCCATTGTTTACTTTGGCATACAATCCAATAACAACAGACTATCGGTTTGTTGGACTCCAGCAATACTCGAATTTGAATCAACAATTCGGTTTCTGTTTGTTTACATTGTTTGTTTAAATTCTGTTGGTTTCGTTTGTTTACTTTGTCCAACAATCGGTTTATATTGATTAAAATATCGTTTTCATGGGTAAGACGTGCGTTTGTGTTTGTTTACATTGTTGGCCTAACACGTGGCGCCACCTGGCGTTTCCATTGTTTACTTTGTCCAACAATCCAATAACAACAGACTATCGGTTTGTTGGGCTCCAACAATACTCGAATGTGAATCAACAATGCGGTTTCTGTTTGTTTACATTGTTTGTTTACATTCTGTTGGTTTCCTTTGTTTACTTTGTCCATCAATCGGTTTATATCGATTAAAATATCGTTTTCATGGGTAAAACGTGCGTTTGTGTTTGTTTACATTGTTGGCCTAGTACGTGGCGCCACCTGGCGTTTCCATTGTTTATTTGTCCAACAATCCAATAACAACAGACTATCGGTTTGTTGGGCTCCAACAATACTCTAATGTGAATCAACAATGCGGTTTCTGTTTGTTTACATTGTTTGTTTAAATTCTGTTGGTTTCCTTTGTTTACTCTGTCCATCAATCGGTTTATATCGATTAAAATATCGTTTTCATGGGTAACACGTGCGTTTGTGTTTGTTTTCATTATTGGCCTAACACGTGGCGCCACCTGGCGTTTCCATTGTTTACTTTGTCCAACAATCCAATAACAACAGACTATCGGTTTGTTGGGCTCCAACAATACTCGAATGTGAATCAACAATTCGGTTTCTGTTTGTTTACATTGTTTGTTTACATTCTGTTGGTTTCCTTTGTTTACTTTGTCCAACAATCGGTTTATATCGATTAAAATATCGTTTTCATGGGTAACACGTGCGTTTGTGTTTGTTTACTTTGTTCGCCTAACACGTGGCGCCACCTGGCGTTTCCATTGTTTACTTTGTCCAATAATCCAATAATAACAGACTATCGGTTTGTTGGGCTCCAACAATACTCGAATGTGAATCAACAATTCGGTTTCTGTTTGTTTACATTCTGTTCGTTTCCTTTGTTTACTTTGTCCAACAATCGGTTTATATCGATTAAAATATCGTTTTCATGGATAAAACGAGCGTTTGTGTTTGTTTACATTGTTGGCCTAACACGTGGCGCCACCTGGCGATTCCATTGTTTACTTTGTCATACAATCCAATAACAACAGACTATCGGTTTGTTGGGCTCCACCAATACTCGAATGTGAATCAACAATTCGGTTTCTGTTTGTTTACATTCTGTTGGTTTCCTTTGTTTACTTTGTCCAACAATCTGTTTATATCGTTTAAAATATCGTTTTCATGGGTAACACGTGCGTTTGTGTTTGTTTACATTGTTGGCCAAACACGTGGCGCCACCTGGCGTTTCCATTGTTTAATTTGTCCAACAATCCAATAACAACAGACAATCGGTTTGTTGGGATCCAACAATACTCGAATGTGAATCAACAATTCGGTTTCTGTCTGTTTACGTTCTGTTGGTTTCCTTTGTTTACTTTGTCCAACAATCGGTTTATATCGATTAAAATACCGTTTTCATGGGCAACACTTGCGTTTGTGTTTGTTTACATTGTTGGCCTAACACGTGGCGCCACCTGGCGTTTCCATTGTTTACTTTGTCCAACAATCCAATAACAACAGACTATCTGTTTGTTGGGCTCCAACAATACTCGAATTTGAATCAACAATTCGGTTTCTGTTTGTTTACATTGTTTGTTTAAATTCTGTTGGTTTCCTTTGTTTACTTTGTCCAACAATCGGTTTATATCGATTAAAATATCGTTTTCATGGGTAAGACGTGCGTTTGTGTTTGTTTACATTGTTGGCCTAACACGTGGCGCCACCTGGCGTTTCCATTGTTTACTTTGTCCAACAATCCAATAACAACAGACTATCGGTTTGTTGGGCTCCAACAATACTCGAATGTGAATCAACAATTCGGTTTCTGTTTGTTTACATTGTTTGTTTACATTCTGTTGGTTTCCTTTGTTTACTTTGTCCAACAATCGGTTTATATCGATTAAAATATAGTTTTCATGGGTAACACGTTCGTTTGTGTTTGTTTAGATTGTTGGCCTAACACGTGGCGCCACCTGGCGTTTCCATTGTTTACTTTGTCCAACAATCCAATAACAACAGACTATCGGTTTGTTGGGCTCCAACAATACTCGAATGTGAATCAACAATTCGGTTTCTGTTTGTTTACTTTGTATGTTTACATTCTGTTGGTTTCCTTTGTTTACTTTGTCCAACAATCGGTTTATATCGATTAAAATATCGTTTTCATGGGTAAGACGTGCGTTTGTGTTTGTTTACATTGTTGGCCTAACACGTGGCGCCACCTGGCGTTTCCATTGTTTACTTTGTCCAACAATCCAATGAAAACAGACTATTGGTTTATTGGGCTCCAACAATACTCGAATGTGAATCAACAATTCGGTTTCTGTTTGTTTACATTGTTTGTTTACATTCTGTTGGATTCCTTTGTTTACTTTGTCCAACAATCGGTTTATATCGATTAAAATATCGTTTTCATGGGTAAAACGTGCGTTTGTGTTTGTTTACATTGTTGGCCTAGTACGTGGCGCCACCTGGCGTTTCCATTGTTTATTTGTCCAACAATCCAATAACAACAGACTATCGGTTTGTTGGGCTCCAACAATACTCGAATGTGAATCAACAATTCGGTTTCTGTTTGTTTACATTGTTTGTTTACATTCTGTTGGTTTCCTTTGTTTATTTTGTCCAACAATCGGTTTATATCGATTAAAATATCGTTTTCATGGGTAACACGTGCGTTTGTGTTTGTTTACATTGTTGGCCTAACACGTGGCGCCACCTGACGTTTCCATTGTTTACTTTGTCCAACAATCCAATAACAACAGACTATCGGTTTGTTGGGCTCCAACAATACTCGAATTTGAATCAACATTTCGGTTTCTATTTGTTTACATTGTTTGTTGACATTCTGCTGGTTTCCTTTGTTTACTTTGTCCAACAATCGGTTTATATCGATTAAAATATCGTTTTCATGGGTAAAGCGTGCGTTTGTGTTTGTTTACATTGTTGGCCTAGTAGGTGGCGCCACCTGGCGTTTCCATTGTTTACTTTGTCCAACAATCCAATAACAACAGACTATCGGTTTGTTGGGCTCCAACAATACTCGAATGTGAATCAACAATGCGGTTTCTGTTTGTTTACATTGTTTGTTTACATTCTGTTGGTTTCCTTTGTTTACTTTGTCCAACAATCGGTTTATATCGATTAAAATATCGTTTTCATGGGTAACACGTGCGTTTGTGTTTGTTTACATTATTGCCTAACACTCGGCGCCACCTGGCGTTTCCATTGTTTACTTTGTCCAACAATGGAATAACAACAGACTATCTTTTTGTTGGGCTCCAACAATACTCGAATGTGAATCAACAATTCGGTTTCTGTTTGTTTACATTCTGTTCGTTTCCTTTGTTTACTTTGTCCAACAATCGGTTTATATCGATTAAAATATCGTTTTCATGGATAACACGTGCGTTTGTGTTTGTTTACATTGTTGGCCTAACACGTGGCGCCACCTGGCGTTTCCATTGTTTACTTTGTCATACAATCCAATAACAACAGACTATCGGTTTGTTGGGCTCCAGCAATACTCGAATGTGAATCAACAATTCGGTTTCTGTTTGTTTACATTCTGTTGGTTTCCTTTGTTTACTTTGTCCAACAATCGGTTTATATCGTTTAAAATATCGTTTTCATGGGTAACACGTGCGTTTGTGTTTGTTTACATTGTTGGCCTAACACGTAGCGCCACCTGGCGTTTCCATTGTTTACTTTGTCCAACAATCCAATGAAAACAGACTATTGGTTTATTGGGCTCCAACAATACTCGAATGTGAATCAACAATTCGGTTTCTGTTTGTTTACATTGTTTGTTTACATTCTGTTGGTTTCCTTTGTTTATTTTGTCCAACAATCGGTTTATATCGATTAAAATATCGTTTTCATGGGTAAGACGTGCGTTTGTGTTTGTTTACATTGTTGGCCTAACACGTGGCGCCACCTGGCGTGTCCATTGTTTACTTTGTCCAACAATCCAATGAAAACAGACTATTGGTTTATTGGGCTCCAACAATACTCGAATGTGAATCAACAATTCGGTTTCTGTTTGTTTACATTGTTTGTTTACATTCTGTTGGTTTCCTTTGTTTACTTTGTCCAACAATCGGTTTATATCGATTAAAATATCGTTTTCATGGGTAAAACGTGCGTTTGTGTTTGTTTACATTGTTGGCCTAGTACGTGGCGCCACCTGGCGTTTCCATTGTTTACTTTGTCCAACAATCCAATAACAACAGACTATCGGTTTGTTGGGCTCCAACAATACTCGAATGTGAATCAACAATTCGGTTTCTGTTTGTTTACATTGTTTGTTTACATTCTGTTGGTTTCCTTTGTTTACTTTGTCCAACAATCGGTTTATATCGATTAAAATATCGTTTTCATGGGTAAAACGTGCGTTTGTGTTTGTTTACATTGTTGGCCTAGTACGTGGCGCCACCTGGCGTTTCCATTGTTTACTTTGTCCAACAATCCAATAACAACAGACTATCGGTTTGTTGGGCTCCAACAATACTCGAATGTGAATAAACAATTCGGTTTCTGTTTGTTTACATTGTTTGTTTACATTCTGTTGGTTTCCTTTGTTTACTCTGTCCATCAATCGGTTTATATCGATTAAAATATCGTTTTCATGGGTAACACGTGCGTTTGTGTTTATTTACATTGTTCGCCTAACACGTGGCGCCACCTGGCGTTTCCATTGTTTACTTTGTCCAATAATCCAATAATAACAGACTATCGGTTTGTTGGGCCCCAACAATACTCGAATGTGAATCAACAATTCGGTTTTTGGTTGTTTACATTGTTTGTTTACATTCTGTAGGTTTCCTTTGTTTACTTTGTCCAACAATCGGTTTATATCGATTAAATTATCGTTTTCATGGGTAACACGTGCGTTTGTGTTTGTTTACATTATTGCCTAACACGTGGCGCGACCTGGCGTTTCCATTGTTTACTTTGACCAACAATCCAATAACAACAGACTATCGGTTTTTTGGGCTGCAACAATACTCGAATGTGAATCAACAATTCGGTTTCTGTTTGTTTACATTCTGTTCGTTTCCTTTGTTTACTTTGTCCAACAATCGGTTTATATCGATTAAAATATCGTTTTCATGGATAAAACGAGCGTTTGTGTTTGTTTACATTGTTGGCCTAACACGTGGCGCCACCTGGCGATTCCATTGTTTACTTTGTCATACAATCCAATAACAACAGACTATCGGTTTGTTGGGCTCCAGCAATACTCGAATGTGTATCAACAATTCGGTTTCTGTTTGTTTACATTCTGTTGGTTTCCTTTGTTTACTTTGTCCAACAATCTGTTTATATCGTTTAAAATATCGTTTTCATGGGTAACACGTGCGTTTGTGTTTGTTTACATTGTTGGCCAAACACGTGGCGCCACCTGGCGTTTCCATTGTTTAATTTGTCCAACAATCCAATAACAACAGACAATCGGTTTGTTGGGATCCAACAATACTCGAATGTGAATCAACAATTCGGTTTCTGTCTGTTTACGTTCTGTTGGTTTCCTTTGTTTACTTTGTCCAACAATCGGTTTATATCGATTAAAATACCGTTTTCATGGGCAACACTTGCGTTTGTGTTTGTTTACATTGTTGGCCTAACACGTGGCGCCACCTGGCGTTTCCATTGTTTACTTTGTCCAACAATCCAATAACCACAGACTATCGGTTTGTTGGGCTCCAACAATACTCGAATTTGAATCAACAATTCGGTTTCTGTTTGTTTACATTGTTTGTTTACATTCTGTTGGTTTCCTTTTTTTGTCCAACAATCGGTTTATATCGATTAAAATATCGTTTTCATGGAAAACACGTGCGTTTGTGTTTGTTTACATTGTTGGCCTAACACGTGGCGCCACCTGGCGTTTCCATTGTTTACTTTGTCCAACAACGCAATAACAACAGACTATCGGTTTGTTGGGCTCCAACAATACTCGAATGTGAATCAACAATTCGGTTTCTGTTTGTTTACATTGTTTGTTTACATTCTGTTGGTTTCCTTTGTTTACTTTGTCCAACAATCGGTTTATATCGATTAAAATATCGTTTTCATGGGTAACACGTGCGTTTGTGTTTGTTTACATTATTGCCTAACACTCGGCGCCACCTGGCGTTTCCATTGTTTACTTTGGCATACAATCCAATAACAACAGACTATCGTTTTGTTGGGCCCCAACAATACTCGAATGTGAATCAACAATTCGGTTTCTGTTTGTTTACATTCTGTTCGTTTCCTTTGTTTACTTTGTGCAACAATCGGTTTATATCGATTAAAATATCGTTTTCATGGATAACACGTGCGTTTGTGTTTGTTTACATTGTTGGCCTAACACGTGGCGCCACCTGGCGTTTCCATTGTTTACTTTGGCATACAATCCAATAACAACAGACTATCGGTTTGTTGGACTCCAGCAATACTCGAATTTGAATCAACAATTCGGTTTCTGTTTGTTTACATTGTTTGTTTAAATTCTGTTGGTTTCGTTTGTTTACTTTGTCCAACAATCGGTTTATATTGATTAAAATATCGTTTTCATGGGTAAGACGTGCGTTTGTGTTTGTTTACATTGTTGGCCTAACACGTGGCGCCACCTGGCGTTTCCATTGTTTACTTTGTCCAACAATCCAATAACAACAGACTATCGGTTTGTTGGGCTCCAACAATACTCGAATGTGAATCAACAATGCGGTTTCTGTTTGTTTACATTGTTTGTTTACATTCTGTTGGTTTCCTTTGTTTACTTTGTCCATCAATCGGTTTATATCGATTAAAATATCGTTTTCATGGGTAAAACGTGCGTTTGTGTTTGTTTACATTGTTGGCCTAGTACGTGGCGCCACCTGGCGTTTCCATTGTTTATTTGTCCAACAATCCAATAACAACAGACTATCGGTTTGTTGGGCTCCAACAATACTCTAATGTGAATCAACAATGCGGTTTCTGTTTGTTTACATTGTTTGTTTAAATTCTGTTGGTTTCCTTTGTTTACTCTGTCCATCAATCGGTTTATATCGATTAAAATATCGTTTTCATGGGTAACACGTGCGTTTGTGTTTGTTTTCATTATTGGCCTAACACGTGGCGCCACCTGGCGTTTCCATTGTTTACTTTGTCCAACAATCCAATAACAACAGACTATCGGTTTGTTGGGCTCCAACAATACTCGAATGTGAATCAACAATTCGGTTTCTGTTTGTTTACATTGTTTGTTTACATTCTGTTGGTTTCCTTTGTTTACTTTGTCCAACAATCGGTTTATATCGATTAAAATATCGTTTTCATGGGTAACACGTGCGTTTGTGTTTGTTTACTTTGTTCGCCTAACACGTGGCGCCACCTGGCGTTTCCATTGTTTACTTTGTCCAATAATCCAATAATAACAGACTATCGGTTTGTTGGGCTCCAACAATACTCGAATGTGAATCAACAATTCGGTTTCTGTTTGTTTACATTCTGTTCGTTTCCTTTGTTTACTTTGTCCAACAATCGGTTTATATCGATTAAAATATCGTTTTCATGGATAAAACGAGCGTTTGTGTTTGTTTACATTGTTGGCCTAACACGTGGCGCCACCTGGCGATTCCATTGTTTACTTTGTCATACAATCCAATAACAACAGACTATCGGTTTGTTGGGCTCCACCAATACTCGAATGTGAATCAACAATTCGGTTTCTGTTTGTTTACATTCTGTTGGTTTCCTTTGTTTACTTTGTCCAACAATCTGTTTATATCGTTTAAAATATCGTTTTCATGGGTAACACGTGCGTTTGTGTTTGTTTACATTGTTGGCCAAACACGTGGCGCCACCTGGCGTTTCCATTGTTTAATTTGTCCAACAATCCAATAACAACAGACAATCGGTTTGTTGGGATCCAACAATACTCGAATGTGAATCAACAATTCGGTTTCTGTCTGTTTACGTTCTGTTGGTTTCCTTTGTTTACTTTGTCCAACAATCGGTTTATATCGATTAAAATACCGTTTTCATGGGCAACACTTGCGTTTGTGTTTGTTTACATTGTTGGCCTAACACGTGGCGCCACCTGGCGTTTCCATTGTTTACTTTGTCCAACAATCCAATAACAACAGACTATCTGTTTGTTGGGCTCCAACAATACTCGAATTTGAATCAACAATTCGGTTTCTGTTTGTTTACATTGTTTGTTTAAATTCTGTTGGTTTCCTTTGTTTACTTTGTCCAACAATCGGTTTATATCGATTAAAATATCGTTTTCATGGGTAAGACGTGCGTTTGTGTTTGTTTACATTGTTGGCCTAACACGTGGCGCCACCTGGCGTTTCCATTGTTTACTTTGTCCAACAATCCAATAACAACAGACTATCGGTTTGTTGGGCTCCAACAATACTCGAATGTGAATCAACAATTCGGTTTCTGTTTGTTTACATTGTTTGTTTACATTCTGTTGGTTTCCTTTGTTTACTTTGTCCAACAATCGGTTTATATCGATTAAAATATAGTTTTCATGGGTAACACGTTCGTTTGTGTTTGTTTAGATTGTTGGCCTAACACGTGGCGCCACCTGGCGTTTCCATTGTTTACTTTGTCCAACAATCCAATAACAACAGACTATCGGTTTGTTGGGCTCCAACAATACTCGAATGTGAATCAACAATTCGGTTTCTGTTTGTTTACTTTGTATGTTTACATTCTGTTGGTTTCCTTTGTTTACTTTGTCCAACAATCGGTTTATATCGATTAAAATATCGTTTTCATGGGTAAGACGTGCGTTTGTGTTTGTTTACATTGTTGGCCTAACACGTGGCGCCACCTGGCGTTTCCATTGTTTACTTTGTCCAACAATCCAATGAAAACAGACTATTGGTTTATTGGGCTCCAACAATACTCGAATGTGAATCAACAATTCGGTTTCTGTTTGTTTACATTGTTTGTTTACATTCTGTTGGTTTCCTTTGTTTACTTTGTCCAACAATCGGTTTATATCGATTAAAATATCGTTTTCATGGGTAAAACGTGCGTTTGTGTTTGTTTACATTGTTGGCCTAGTACGTGGCGCCACCTGGCGTTTCCATTGTTTATTTGTCCAACAATCCAATAACAACAGACTATCGGTTTGTTGGGCTCCAACAATACTCGAATGTGAATCAACAATGCGGTTTCTGTTTGTTTACATTGTTTGTTTAAATTCTGTTGGTTTCCTTTAGTTACTCTGTCCATCAATCGGTTTATATCGATTAAAATATCGTTTTCATGGGTAACACGTGCGTTTGTGTTTGTTTTCATTATTGGCCTAACACGTGGCGCCACCTGGCGTTTCCATTGTTTACTTTGTCCAACAATCCAATAACAACAGACTATCGGTTTGTTGGGCTCCAACAATACTCGAATGTGAATCAACAATTCGGTTTCTGTTTGTTTACATTGTTTGTTTACATTCTGTAGGTTTCCTTTGTTTACTTTGTCCATCAATCGGTTTATATCGATTAAAATATCGTTTTCATGGGTAAAACGTGCGTTTGTGTTTGTTTACATTGTTGGCCTAGTACGTGGCGCCACCTGGCGTTTCCATTGTTTATTTGTCCAACAATCCAATAACAACAGACTATCGGTTTGTTGGGCTCCAACAATACTCTAATGTGAATCAACAATGCGGTTTCTGTTTGTTTACATTGTTTGTTTAAATTCTGTTGGTTTCCTTTGTTTACTCTGTCCATCAATCGGTTTATATCGATTAAAATATCGTTTTCATGGGTAACACGTGCGTTTGTGTTTGTTTTCATTATTGGCCTAACACGTGGCGCCACCTGGCGTTTCCATTGTTTACTTTGTCCAACAATCCAATAACAACAGACTATCGGTTTGTTGGGCTCCAACAATACTCGAATGTGAATCAACAATTCGGTTTCTGTTTGTTTACATTGTTTGTTTACATTCTGTTGGTTTCCTTTGTTTACTTTGTCCAACAATCGGTTTATATCGATTAAAATATCGTTTTCATGGGTAACACGTGCGTTTGTGTTTGTTTACTTTGTTCGCCTAACACGTGGCGCCACCTGGCGTTTCCATTGTTTACTTTGTCCAATAATCCAATAATAACAGACTATCGGTTTGTTGGGCTCCAACAATACTCGAATGTGAATCAACAATTCGGTTTTTGTTTGTTTACATTGTTTGTTTACATTCTGTAGGTTTCCTTTGTTTACTTTGTCCAACAATCGGTTTATATCGATTAAATTATCGTTTTCATGGGTAACACGTGCGTTTGTGTTTGTTTACATTATTGCCTAACACGTGGCGCCACCTGGCGTTTCCATTGTTTACTTTGACCAACAATCCAATAACAACAGACTATCGGTTTTTTGGGCTGCAACAATACTCGAATGTGAATCAACAATTCGGTTTCTGTTTGTTTACATTCTGTTCGTTTCCTTTGTTTACTTTGTCCAACAATCTGTTTATATCGTTTAAAATATCGTTTTCATGGGTAACACGTGCGTTTGTGTTTGTTTACATTGTTGGCCAAACACGTGGCGCCACCTGGCGTTTCCATTGTTTAATTTGTCCAACAATCCAATAACAACAGACAATCGGTTTGTTGGGATCCAACAATACTCGAATGTGAATCAACAATTCGGTTTCTGTCTGTTTACGTTCTGTTGGTTTCCTTTGTTTACTTTGTCCAACAATCGGTTTATATCGATTAAAATACCGTTTTCATGGGCAACACTTGCGTTTGTGTTTGTTTACATTGTTGGCCTAACACGTGGCGCCACCTGGCGTTTCCATTGTTTACTTTGTCCAACAATCCAATAACAACAGACTATCTGTTTGTTGGGCTCCAACAATACTCGAATTTGAATCAACAATTCGGTTTCTGTTTGTTTACATTGTTTGTTTAAATTCTGTTGGTTTCCTTTGTTTACTTTGTCCAACAATCGGTTTATATCGATTAAAATATCGTTTTCATGGGTAAGACGTGCGTTTGTGTTTGTTTACATTGTTGGCCTAACACGTGGCGCCACCTGGCGTTTCCATTGTTTACTTTGTCCAACAATCCAATAACAACAGACTATCGGTTTGTTGGGCTCCAACAATACTCGAATGTGAATCAACAATTCGGTTTCTGTTTGTTTACATTGTTTGTTTACATTCTGTTGGTTTCCTTTGTTTACTTTGTCCAACAATCGGTTTATATCGATTAAAATATAGTTTTCATGGGTAACACGTTCGTTTGTGTTTGTTTAGATTGTTGGCCTAACACGTGGCGCCACCTGGCGTTTCCATTGTTTACTTTGTCCAACAATCCAATAACAACAGACTATCGGTTTGTTGGGCTCCAACAATACTCGAATGTGAATCAACAATTCGGTTTCTGTTTGTTTACTTTGTATGTTTACATTCTGTTGGTTTCCTTTGTTTACTTTGTCCAACAATCGGTTTATATCGATTAAAATATCGTTTTCATGGGTAACACGTGCGTTTGTGTTTGTTTACATTGTTGGCCTAACACGTGGCGCCACCTGGCGTTTCCATTGTTTACTTTGTCCAACAATCCAATAACAAAGACGATCGGTTTGTTGGGCTACAACAATACTCGAATGTGAATCAACAATTCGGTTTCTGTTTGTTTACATTGTTTGTTTACATTCTGTTGGTTTCCTTTGTTTACTTTGTCCAACTATCGGTTTATATCGTTTAAAATATCGTTTTCATGGGTAACACGTGCGTTTGTGTTTGTTTATATTGTTGGCCTAACACGTGGCGCCACCTGGCGTTTCCATTGTTTACTTTGTCCAACAATCCAATAACAACAGACTATCGGTTTGTTGGGATCCAACAATACTCGAATGTGAATAAACAATTCGGTTTCTGTTTGTTTACATTCTGTTGGTTTCCTTTGTTTACTTTGTCCAACAATCGGTTTATATCGATTAAAATATTGTTTTCATGGGTAACACGTGCGTTTGTGTTTGTTTACATTGTTGGCCTAACACGTGGCGCCACCTGGCGTTTCCATTGTTTACTTTGTCCAACAATCCATGAACAACAGACTATCGGTTTGTTGGACACCAACAACACTCGAATGTGAATCAACAACTCGGTTTCTGTTTATTTACATTGTTTGTTTACATTCTGTTGGTTTCCTTTGTTTACTTTGTCCAACAATCGGTTTATATCGATTAAAATATCGTTTTCATGGGTAACACGTGCGTTTGTGTTTGTTTGCATTGTTGGCCTAACAAGTGGCGCCACCTGGCGTTTCCATTGTTTACTTTGTCCAACAATCCAATAACAACAGACTATCGGTTTTTTGGGCTCCAGCAATACTCGAATGTGAATCAACAATTCGGTTTCTGTTTGTTTACATTGTTTGTTTACATTCTGTTGGTTTCCTTTGTTTCCTTTGTCCAACAATGGGTTTATATAGATTAAAATATCGTTTTCATGGGTAACACGTGCGTTTGTGTTTGTTTACATTGTTGGCCTAACACGTGGCGCCACCTGGCGTTTCCATTGTTTACTTTGTCCAACAATCCAATAACAACAGACTATCGGTTTGTTGGGCTCCAACAATACTCGAATGTGAATCAACAATTCGGTTTCTGTTTGTTTACATTCTGTTCGTTTCCTTTGTTTACTTTGTCCAACAATCGGTTTATATCGATTAAAATATCGTTTTCATGGATAAAACGAGCGTTTGTGTTTGTTTACATTGTTGGCCTAACACGTGGCGCCACCTGGCGATTCCATTGTTTACTTTGTCATACAATCCAATAACAACAGACTATCGGTTTGTTGGGCTCCACCAATACTCGAATGTGAATCAACAATTCGGTTTCTGTTTGTTTACATTCTGTTGGTTTCCTTTGTTTACTTTGTCCAACAATCTGTTTATATCGTTTAAAATATCGTTTTCATGGATAAAACGAGCGTTTGTGTTTGTTTACATTGTTGGCCTAACACGTGGCGCCACCTGGCGATTCCATTGTTTACTTTGTCATACAATCCAATAACAACAGACTATCGGTTTGTTGGGCTCCACCAATACTCGAATGTGAATCAACAATTCGGTTTCTGTTTGTTTACATTCTGTTGGTTTCCTTTGTTTACTTTGTCCAACAATCTGTTTATATCGTTTAAAATATCGTTTTCATGGGTAACACGTGCGTTTGTGTTTGTTTACATTGTTGGCCAAACACGTGGCGCCACCTGGCGTTTCCATTGTTTAATTTGTCCAACAATCCAATAACAACAGACAATCGGTTTGTTGGGATCCAACAATACTCGAATGTGAATCAACAATTCGGTTTCTGTCTGTTTACGTTCTGTTGGTTTCCTTTGTTTACTTTGTCCAACAATCGGTTTATATCGATTAAAATACCGTTTTCATGGGCAACACTTGCGTTTGTGTTTGTTTACATTGTTGGCCTAACACGTGGCGCCACCTGGCGTTTCCATTGTTTACTTTGTCCAACAATCCAATAACAACAGACTATCTGTTTGTTGGGCTCCAACAATACTCGAATTTGAATCAACAATTCGGTTTCTGTTTGTTTACATTGTTTGTTTAAATTCTGTTGGTTTCCTTTGTTTACTTTGTCCAACAATCGGTTTATATCGATTAAAATATCGTTTTCATGGGTAAGACGTGCGTTTGTGTTTGTTTACATTGTTGGCCTAACACGTGGCGCCACCTGGCGTTTCCATTGTTTACTTTGTCCAACAATCCAATAACAACAGACTATCGGTTTGTTGGGCTCCAACAATACTCGAATGTGAATCAACAATTCGGTTTCTGTTTGTTTACATTGTTTGTTTACATTCTGTTGGTTTCCTTTGTTTACTTTGTCCAACAATCGGTTTATATCGATTAAAATATAGTTTTCATGGGTAACACGTTCGTTTGTGTTTGTTTAGATTGTTGGCCTAACACGTGGCGCCACCTGGCGTTTCCATTGTTTACTTTGTCCAACAATCCAATAACAACAGACTATCGGTTTGTTGGGCTCCAACAATACTCGAATGTGAATCAACAATTCGGTTTCTGTTTGTTTACTTTGTATGTTTACATTCTGTTGGTTTCCTTTGTTTACTTTGTCCAACAATCGGTTTATATCGATTAAAATATCGTTTTCATGGGTAAGACGTGCGTTTGTGTTTGTTTACATTGTTGGCCTAACACGTGGCGCCACCTGGCGTTTCCATTGTTTACTTTGTCCAACAATCCAATGAAAACAGACTATTGGTTTATTGGGCTCCAACAATACTCGAATGTGAATCAACAATTCGGTTTCTGTTTGTTTACATTGTTTGTTTACATTCTGTTGGTTTCCTTTGTTTACTTTGTCCAACAATCGGTTTATATCGATTAAAATATCGTTTTCATGGGTAAAACGTGCGTTTGTGTTTGTTTACATTGTTGGCCTAGTACGTGGCGCCACCTGGCGTTTCCATTGTTTATTTGTCCAACAATCCAATAACAACAGACTATCGGTTTGTTGGGCTCCAACAATACTCGAATGTGAATCAACAATGCGGTTTCTGTTTGTTTACATTGTTTGTTTAAATTCTGTTGGTTTCCTTTGTTTACTCTGTCCATCAATCGGTTTATATCGATTAAAATATCGTTTTCATGGGTAACACGTGCGTTTGTGTTTGTTTTCATTATTGGCCTAACACGTGGCGCCACCTGGCGTTTCCATTGTTTACTTTGTCCAACAATCCAATAACAACAGACTATCGGTTTGTTGGGCTCCAACAATACTCGAATGTGAATCAACAATTCGGTTTCTGTTTGTTTACATTGTTTGTTTACATTCTGTAGGTTTCCTTTGTTTACTTTGTCCATCAATCGGTTTATATCGATTAAAATATCGTTTTCATGGGTAAAACGTGCGTTTGTGTTTGTTTACATTGTTGGCCTAGTACGTGGCGCCACCTGGCGTTTCCATTGTTTATTTGTCCAACAATCCAATAACAACAGACTATCGGTTTGTTGGGCTCCAACAATACTCTAATGTGAATCAACAATGCGGTTTCTGTTTGTTTACATTGTTTGTTTAAATTCTGTTGGTTTCCTTTGTTTACTCTGTCCATCAATCGGTTTATATCGATTAAAATATCGTTTTCATGGGTAACACGTGCGTTTGTGTTTGTTTTCATTATTGGCCTAACACGTGGCGCCACCTGGCGTTTCCATTGTTTACTTTGTCCAACAATCCAATAACAACAGACTATCGGTTTGTTGGGCTCCAACAATACTCGAATGTGAATCAACAATTCGGTTTCTGTTTGTTTACATTGTTTGTTTACATTCTGTTGGTTTCCTTTGTTTACTTTGTCCAACAATCGGTTTATATCGATTAAAATATCGTTTTCATGGGTAACACGTGCGTTTGTGTTTGTTTACTTTGTTCGCCTAACACGTGGCGCCACCTGGCGTTTCCATTGTTTACTTTGTCCAATAATCCAATAATAACAGACTATCGGTTTGTTGGGCTCCAACAATACTCGAATGTGAATCAACAATTCGGTTTTTGTTTGTTTACATTGTTTGTTTACATTCTGTAGGTTTCCTTTGTTTACTTTGTCCAACAATCGGTTTATATCGATTAAATTATCGTTTTCATGGGTAACACGTGCGTTTGTGTTTGTTTACATTATTGCCTAACACGTGGCGCCACCTGGTGTTTCCATTGTTTACTTTGACCAACAATCCAATAACAACAGACTATCGGTTTTTTGGGCTGCAACAATACTCGAATGTGAATCAACAATTCGGTTTCTGTTTGTTTACATTCTGTTCGTTTCCTTTGTTTACTTTGTCCAACAATCGGTTTATATCGATTAAAATATCGTTTTCATGGATAAAACGAGCGTTTGTGTTTGTTTACATTGTTGGCCTAACACGTGGCGCCACCTGGCGATTCCATTGTTTACTTTGTCATACAATCCAATAACAACAGACTATCGGTTTGTTGGGCTCCACCAATACTCGAATGTGAATCAACAATTCGGTTTCTGTTTGTTTACATTCTGTTGGTTTCCTTTGTTTACTTTGTCCAACAATCTGTTTATATCGTTTAAAATATCGTTTTCATGGGTAACACGTGCGTTTGTGTTTGTTTACATTGTTGGCCAAACACGTGGCGCCACCTGGCGTTTCCATTGTTTAATTTGTCCAACAATCCAATAACAACAGACAATCGGTTTGTTGGGATCCAACAATACTCGAATGTGAATCAACAATTCGGTTTCTGTCTGTTTACGTTCTGTTGGTTTCCTTTGTTTACTTTGTCCAACAATCGGTTTATATCGATTAAAATACCGTTTTCATGGGCAACACTTGCGTTTGTGTTTGTTTACATTGTTGGCCTAACACGTGGCGCCACCTGGCGTTTCCATTGTTTACTTTGTCCAACAATCCAATAACAACAGACTATCTGTTTGTTGGGCTCCAACAATACTCGAATTTGAATCAACAATTCGGTTTCTGTTTGTTTACATTGTTTGTTTAAATTCTGTTGGTTTCCTTTGTTTACTTTGTCCAACAATCGGTTTATATCGATTAAAATATCGTTTTCATGGGTAAGACGTGCGTTTGTGTTTGTTTACATTGTTGGCCTAACACGTGGCGCCACCTGGCGTTTCCATTGTTTACTTTGTCCAACAATCCAATAACAACAGACTATCGGTTTGTTGGGCTCCAACAATACTCGAATGTGAATCAACAATTCGGTTTCTGTTTGTTTACATTGTTTGTTTACATTCTGTTGGTTTCCTTTGTTTACTTTGTCCAACAATCGGTTTATATCGATTAAAATATAGTTTTCATGGGTAACACGTTCGTTTGTGTTTGTTTAGATTGTTGGCCTAACACGTGGCGCCACCTGGCGTTTCCATTGTTTACTTTGTCCAACAATCCAATAACAACAGACTATCGGTTTGTTGGGCTCCAACAATACTCGAATGTGAATCAACAATTCGGTTTCTGTTTGTTTACTTTGTATGTTTACATTCTGTTGGTTTCCTTTGTTTACTTTGTCCAACAATCGGTTTATATCGATTAAAATATCGTTTTCATGGGTAACACGTGCGTTTGTGTTTGTTTACATTGTTGGCCTAACACGTGGCGCCACCTGGCGTTTCCATTGTTTACTTTGTCCAACAATCCAATAACAAAGACGATCGGTTTGTTGGGCTACAACAATACTCGAATGTGAATCAACAATTCGGTTTCTGTTTGTTTACATTGTTTGTTTACATTCTGTTGGTTTCCTTTGTTTACTTTGTCCAACTATCGGTTTATATCGTTTAAAATATCGTTTTCATGGGTAACACGTGCGTTTGTGTTTGTTTATATTGTTGGCCTAACACGTGGCGCCACCTGGCGTTTCCATTGTTTACTTTGTCCAACAATCCAATAACAACAGACTATCGGTTTGTTGGGATCCAACAATACTCGAATGTGAATAAACAATTCGGTTTCTGTTTGTTTACATTCTGTTGGTTTCCTTTGTTTACTTTGTCCAACAATCGGTTTATATCGATTAAAATATTGTTTTCATGGGTAACACGTGCGTTTGTGTTTGTTTACATTGTTGGCCTAACACGTGGCGCCACCTGGCGTTTCCATTGTTTACTTTGTCCAACAATCCATGAACAACAGACTATCGGTTTGTTGGACACCAACAACACTCGAATGTGAATCAACAACTCGGTTTCTGTTTATTTACATTGTTTGTTTACATTCTGTTGGTTTCCTTTGTTTACTTTGTCCAACAATCGGTTTATATCGATTAAAATATCGTTTTCATGGGTAACACGTGCGTTTGTGTTTGTTTGCATTGTTGGCCTAACAAGTGGCGCCACCTGGCGTTTCCATTGTTTACTTTGTCCAACAATCCAATAACAACAGACTATCGGTTTTTTGGGCTCCAGCAATACTCGAATGTGAATCAACAATTCGGTTTCTGTTTGTTTACATTGTTTGTTTACATTCTGTTGGTTTCCTTTGTTTCCTTTGTCCAACAATGGGTTTATATAGATTAAAATATCGTTTTCATGGGTAACACGTGCGTTTGTGTTTGTTTACATTGTTGGCCTAACACGTGGCGCCACCTGGCGTTTCCATTGTTTACTTTGTCCAACAATCCAATAACAACAGACTATCGGTTTGTTGGGCTCCAACAATACTCGAATGTGAATCAACAATTCGGTTTCTGTTTGTTTACATTGTTTGTTTACATTCTGTTGGTTTCCTTTGTTTATTTTGTCCAACAATCGGTTTATATCGATTAAAATATCGTTTTCATGGGTAACACGTGCGTTTGTGTTTGTTTACATTGTTGGCCTAACACGTGGCGCCACCTGACGTTTCCATTGTTTACTTTGTCCAACAATCCAATAACAACAGACTATCGGTTTGTTGGGCTCCAACAATACTCGAATTTGAATCAACATTTCGGTTTCTATTTGTTTACATTGTTTGTTTACATTCTGCTGGTTTCCTTTGTTTACTTTGTCCAACAATCGGTTTATATCGATTAAAATATCGTTTTCATGGGTAAAACGTGCGTTTGTGTTTGTTTACATTGTTGGCCTAGTAGGTGGCGCCACCTGGCGTTTCCATTGTTTACTTTGTCCAACAATCCAATAACAACAGACTATCGGTTTGTTGGGCTCCAACAATACTCGAATGTGAATCAACAATGCGGTTTCTGTTTGTTTACATTGTTTGTTTACATTCTGTTGGTTTCCTTTGTTTACTTTGTCCAACAATCGGTTTATATCGATTAAAATATCGTTTTCATGGGTAACACGTGCGTTTGTGTTTGTTTACATTATTGCCTAACACTCGGCGCCACCTGGCGTTTCCATTGTTTACTTTGTCCAACAATGGAATAACAACAGACTATCTTTTTGTTGGGCTCCAACAATACTCGAATGTGAATCAACAATTCGGTTTCTGTTTGTTTACATTCTGTTGGTTTCCTTTGTTTACTTTGTCCAACAATCGGTTTATATCGATTAAAATATCGTTTTCATGGATAACACGTGCGTTTGTGTTTGTTTACATTGTTGGCCTAACACGTAGCGCCACCTGGCGTTTCCATTGTTTACTTTGTCCAACAATCCAATGAAAACAGACTATTGGTTTATTGGGCTCCAACAATACTCGAATGTGAATCAACAATTCGGTTTCTGTTTGTTTACATTGTTTGTTTACATTCTGTTGGTTTCCTTTGTTTATTTTGTCCAACAATCGGTTTATATCGATTAAAATATCGTTTTCATGGGTAAGACGTGCGTTTGTGTTTGTTTACATTGTTGGCCTAACACGTGGCGCCACCTGGCGTGTCCATTGTTTACTTTGTCCAACAATCCAATGAAAACAGACTATTGGTTTATTGGGCTCCAACAATACTCGAATGTGAATCAACAATTCGGTTTCTGTTTGTTTACATTGTTTGTTTACATTCTGTTGGTTTCCTTTGTTTACTTTGTCCAACAATCGGTTTATATCGATTAAAATATCGTTTTCATGGGTAAAACGTGCGTTTGTGGTTGTTTACATTGTTGGCCTAGTACGTGGCGCCACCTGGCGTTTCCATTGTTTACTTTGTCCAACAATCCAATAACAACAGACTATCGGTTTGTTGGGCTCCAACAATACTCGAATGTGAATCAACAATTCGGTTTCTGTTTGTTTACATTGTTTGTTTACATTCTGTTGGTTTCCTTTGTTTACTTTGTCCAACAATCGGTTTATATCGATTAAAATATCGTTTTCATGGGTAAAACGTGCGTTTGTGTTTGTTTACATTGTTGGCCTAGTACGTGGCGCCACCTGGCATTTCCATTGTTTACTTTGTCCAACAATCCAATAACAACAGACTATCGGTTTGTTGGGCTCCAACAATACTCGAATGTGAATCAACAATTCGGTTTCTGTTTGTTTACATTGTTTGTTTACATTCTGTTGGTTTCCTTTGTTTACTCTGTCCATCAATCGGTTTATATCGATTAAAATATCGTTTTCATGGGTAACACGTGCGTTTGTGTTTATTTACATTGTTCGCCTAACACGTGGCGCCACCTGGCGTTTCCATTGTTTACTTTGTCCAATAATCCAATAATAACAGACTATCGGTTTGTTGGGCTCCAACAATACTCGAATGTGAATCAACAATTCGGTTTTTGTTTGTTTACATTGTTTGTTTACATTCTGTAGGTTTCCTTTGTTTACTTTGTCCAACAATCGGTTTATATCGATTAAATTATCGTTTTCATGGGTAACACGTGCGTTTGTGTTTGTTTACATTATTGCCTAACACGTGGCGCCACCTGGCGTTTCCATTGTTTACTTTGACCAACAATCCAATAACAACAGACTATCGGTTTTTTGGGCTGCAACAATACTCGAATGTGAATCAACAATTCGGTTTCTGTTTGTTTACATTCTGTTCGTTTCCTTTTTTACTTTGTCCAACAATCGGTTTATATCGATTAAAATATCGTTTTCATGGATAAAACGAGCGTTTGTGTTTGTTTACATTGTTGGCCTAACACGTGGCGCCACCTGGCGATTCCATTGTTTACTTTGTCATACAATCCAATAACAACAGACTATCGGTTTGTTGGGCTCCAGCAATACTCGAATGTGTATCAACAATTCGGTTTCTGTTTGTTTACATTCTGTTGGTTTCCTTTGTTTACTTTGTCCAACAATCTGTTTATATCGTTTAAAATATCGTTTTCATGGGTAACACGTGCGTTTGTGTTTGTTTACATTGTTGGCCAAACACGTGGCGCCACCTGGCGTTTCCATTGTTTAATTTGTCCAACAATCCAATAACAACAGACAATCGGTTTGTTGGGATCCAACAATACTCGAATGTGAATCAACAATTCGGTTTCTGTCTGTTTACGTTCTGTTGGTTTCCTTTGTTTACTTTGTCCAACAATCGGTTTATATCGATTAAAATACCGTTTTCATGGGCAACACTTGCGTTTGTGTTTGTTTACATTGTTGGCCTAACACGTGGCGCCACCTGGCGTTTCCATTGTTTACTTTGTCCAACAATCCAATAACCACAGACTATCGGTTTGTTGGGCTCCAACAATACTCGAATTTGAATCAACAATTCGGTTTCTGTTTGTTTACATTGTTTGTTTACATTCTGTTGGTTTCCTTTTTTTGTCCAACAATCGGTTTATATCGATTAAAATATCGTTTTCATGGAAAACACGTGCGTTTGTGTTTGTTTACATTGTTGGCCTAACACGTGGCGCCACCTGGCGTTTCCATTGTTTACTTTGTCCAACAACGCAATAACAACAGACTATCGGTTTGTTGGGCTCCAACAATACTCGAATGTGAATCAACAATTCGGTTTCTGTTTGTTTACATTGTTTGTTTACATTCTGTTGGTTTCCTTTGTTTACTTTGTCCAACAATCGGTTTATATCGATTAAAATATCGTTTTCATGGGTAACACGTGCGTTTGTGTTTGTTTACATTATTGCCTAACATTCGGCGCCACCTGGCGTTTCCATTGTTTACTTTGACCAACAATCCAATAACAACAGACTATCGTTTTGTTGGGCCCCAACAATACTCGAATGTGAATCAACAATTCGGTTTCTGTTTGTTTACATTCTGTTCGTTTCCTTTGTTTACTTTGTGCAACAATCGGTTTATATCTATTAAAATATCGTTTTCATGGATAACACGTGCGTTTGTGTTTGTTTACATTGTTGGCCTAACACGTGGCGCCACCTGGCGTTTCCATTGTTTACTTTGGCATACAATCCAATAACAACAGACTATCGGTTTGTTGGGCTCCAACAATACTCGAATTTGAATCAACAATTCGGTTTCTGTTTGTTTACATTGTTTGTTTACATTCTGTTGGTTTCCTTTTTTTGTCCAACAATCGGTTTATATCGATTAAAATATCGTTTTCATGGAAAACACGTGCGTTTGTGTTTGTTTACATTGTTGGCCTAACACGTGGCGCCACCTGGCGTTTCCATTGTTTACTTTGTCCAACAACGCAATAACAACAGACTATCGGTTTGTTGGGCTCCAACAATACTCGAATGTGAATCAACAATTCGGTTTCTGTTTGTTTACATTGTTTGTTTACATTCTGTTGGTTTCCTTTGTTTACTTTGTCCAACAATCGGTTTATATCGATTAAAATATAGTTTTCATGGGTAACACGTTCGTTTGTGTTTGTTTAGATTGTTGGCCTAACACGTGGCGCCACCTGGCGTTTCCATTGTTTACTTTGTCCAACAATCCAATAACA
This sequence comes from Maratus speciosus, assembly GCA_963932465.1. Classification (NCBI taxonomy): domain Eukaryota; kingdom Metazoa; phylum Arthropoda; class Arachnida; order Araneae; family Salticidae; genus Maratus; species Maratus speciosus. The sequence goes on along the minus strand of CAWVRF010001268.1, from coordinate 18,686 downwards.
ACAGACTATCGGTTTGTTGGGCTCCAACAATACTCGAATGTGAATCAACAATTCGGTTTCTGTTTGTTTACTTTGTATGTTTACATTCTGTTGGTTTCCTTTGTTTACTTTGTCCAACAATCGGTTTATATCGATTAAAATATCGTTTTCATGGGTAACACGTGCGTTTGTGTTTGTTTATATTGTTGGCCTAACACGTGGCGCCACCTGGCGTTTCCATTGTTTACTTTGTCCAACAATCCAATAACAAAGACGATCGGTTTGTTGGGCTCCAACAATACTCGAATGTGAATCAACAATTCGGTTTCTGTTTGTTTACATTGTTTGTTTACATTCTGTTGGTTTCCTTTGTTTACTTTGTCCAACTATCGGTTTATATCGTTTAAAATATCGTTTTCATGGGTAACACGTGCGTTTGTGTTTGTTTATATTGTTGGCCTAACACGTGGCGCCACCTGGCGTTTCCATTGTTTACTTTGTCCAACAATCCAATAACAACAGACTATCGGTTTGTTGGGATCCAACAATACTCGAATGTGAATAAACAATTCGGTTTCTGTTTGTTTACATTCTGTTGGTTTCCTTTGTTTACTTTGTCCAACAATCGGTTTATATCGATTAAAATATTGTTTTCATGGGTAACACGTGCGTTTGTGTTTGTTTACATTGTTGGCCTAACACGTGGCGCCACCTGGCGTTTCCATTGTTTACTTTGTCCAACAATCCATGAACAACAGACTATCGGTTTGTTGGACACCAACAACACTCGAATGTGAATCAACAACTCGGTTTCTGTTTATTTACATTGTTTGTTTACATTCTGTTGGTTTCCTTTGTTTACTTTGTCCAACAATCGGTTTATATCGATTAAAATATCGTTTTCATGGGTAACACGTGCGTTTGTGTTTGTTTGCATTGTTGGCCTAACAAGTGGCGCCACCTGGCGTTTCCATTGTTTACTTTGTCCAACAATCCAATAACAACAGACTATCGGTTTTTTGGGCTCCAGCAATACTCGAATGTGAATCAACAATTCGGTTTCTGTTTGTTTACATTGTTTGTTTACATTCTGTTGGTTTCCTTTGTTTCCTTTGTCCAACAATGGGTTTATATAGATTAAAATATCGTTTTCATGGGTAACACGTGCGTTTGTGTTTGTTTACATTGTTGGCCTAACACGTGGCGCCACCTGGCGTTTCCATTGTTTACTTTGTCCAACAATCCAATAACAACAGACTATCGGTTTGTTGGGCTCCAACAATACTCGAATGTGAATCAACAATTCGGTTTCTGTTTGTTTACATTGTTTGTTTACATTCTGTTGGTTTCCTTTGTTTATTTTGTCCAACAATCGGTTTATATCGATTAAAATATCGTTTTCATGGGTAACACGTGCGTTTGTGTTTGTTTACATTGTTGGCCTAACACGTGGCGCCACCTGACGTTTCCATTGTTTACTTTGTCCAACAATCCAATAACAACAGACTATCGGTTTGTTGGGCTCCAACAATACTCGAATTTGAATCAACATTTCGGTTTCTATTTGTTTACATTGTTTGTTTACATTCTGCTGGTTTCCTTTGTTTACTTTGTCCAACAATCGGTTTATATCGATTAAAATATCGTTTTCATGGGTAAAACGTGCGTTTGTGTTTGTTTACATTGTTGGCCTAGTAGGTGGCGCCACCTGGCGTTTCCATTGATTACTTTGTCCAACAATCCAATAACAACAGACTATCGGTTTGTTGGGCTCCAACAATACTCGAATGTGAATCAACAATGCGGTTTCTGTTTGTTTACATTGTTTGTTTACATTCTGTTGGTTTCCTTTGTTTACTTTGTCCAACAATCGGTTTATATCGATTAAAATATCGTTTTCATGGGTAACACGTGCGTTTGTGTTTGTTTACATTATTGCCTAACACTCGGCGCCACCTGGCGTTTCCATTGTTTACTTTGTCCAACAATGGAATAACAACAGACTATCTTTTTGTTGGGCTCCAACAATACTCGAATGTGAATCAACAATTCGGTTTCTGTTTGTTTACATTCTGTTCGTTTCCTTTGTTTACTTTGTCCAACAATCGGTTTATATCGATTAAAATATCGTTTTCATGGATAACACGTGCGTTTGTGTTTGTTTACATTGTTGGCCTAACACGTGGCGCCACCTGGCGTTTCCATTGTTTACTTTGTCATACAATCCAATAACAACAGACTATCGGTTTGTTGGGCTCCAGCAATACTCGAATGTGAATCAACAATTCGGTTTCTGTTTGTTTACATTCTGTTGGTTTCCTTTGTTTACTTTGTCCAACAATCGGTTTATATCGTTTAAAATATCGTTTTCATGGGTAACACGTGCGTTTGTGTTTGTTTACATTGTTGGCCTAACACGTAGCGCCACCTGGCGTTTCCATTGTTTACTTTGTCCAACAATCCAATGAAAACAGACTATTGGTTTATTGGGCTCCAACAATACTCGAATGTGAATCAACAATTCGGTTTCTGTTTGTTTACATTGTTTGTTTACATTCTGTTGGTTTCCTTTGTTTATTTTGTCCAACAATCGGTTTATATCGATTAAAATATCGTTTTCATGGGTAAGACGTGCGTTTGTGTTTGTTTACATTGTTGGCCTAACACGTGGCGCCACCTGGCGTGTCCATTGTTTACTTTGTCCAACAATCCAATGAAAACAGACTATTGGTTTATTGGGCTCCAACAATACTCGAATGTGAATCAACAATTCGGTTTCTGTTTGTTTACATTGTTTGTTTACATTCTGTTGGTTTCCTTTGTTTACTTTGTCCAACAATCGGTTTATATCGATTAAAATATCGTTTTCATGGGTAAAACGTGCGTTTGTGTTTGTTTACATTGTTGGCCTAGTACGTGGCGCCACCTGGCGTTTCCATTGTTTACTTTGTCCAACAATCCAATAACAACAGACTATCGGTTTGTTGGGCTCCAACAATACTCGAATGTGAATCAACAATTCGGTTTCTGTTTGTTTACATTGTTTGTTTACATTCTGTTGGTTTCCTTTGTTTACTTTGTCCAACAATCGGTTTATATCGATTAAAATATCGTTTTCATGGGTAAAACGTGCGTTTGTGTTTGTTTACATTGTTGGCCTAGTACGTGGCGCCACCTGGCATTTCCATTGTTTACTTTGTCCAACAATCCAATAACAACAGACTATCGGTTTGTTGGGCTCCAACAATACTCGAATGTGAATCAACAATTCGGTTTCTGTTTGTTTACATTGTTTGTTTACATTCTGTTGGTTTCCTTTGTTTACTCTGTCCATCAATCGGTTTATATCGATTAAAATATCGTTTTCATGGGTAACACGTGCGTTTGTGTTTATTTACATTGTTCGCCTAACACGTGGCGCCACCTGGCGTTTCCATTGTTTACTTTGTCCAATAATCCAATAATAACAGACTATCGGTTTGTTGGGCTCCAACAATACTCGAATGTGAATCAACAATTCGGTTTTTGTTTGTTTACATTGTTTGTTTACATTCTGTAGGTTTCCTTTGTTTACTTTGTCCAACAATCGGTTTATATCGATTAAATTATCGTTTTCATGGGTAACACGTGCGTTTGTGTTTGTTTACATTATTGCCTAACACGTGGCGCCACCTGGCGTTTCCATTGTTTACTTTGACCAACAATCCAATAACAACAGACTATCGGTTTTTTGGGCTGCAACAATACTCGAATGTGAATCAACAATTCGGTTTCTGTTTGTTTACATTCTGTTCGTTTCCTTTGTTTACTTTGTCCAACAATCGGTTTATATCGATTAAAATATCGTTTTCATGGATAAAACGAGCGTTTGTGTTTGTTTACATTGTTGGCCTAACACGTGGCGCCACCTGGCGATTCCATTGTTTACTTTGTCATACAATCCAATAACAACAGACTATCGGTTTGTTGGGCTCCAGCAATACTCGAATGTGTATCAACAATTCGGTTTCTGTTTGTTTACATTCTGTTGGTTTCCTTTGTTTACTTTGTCCAACAATCTGTTTATATCGTTTAAAATATCGTTTTCATGGGTAACACGTGCGTTTGTGTTTGTTTACATTGTTGGCCAAACACGTGGCGCCACCTGGCGTTTCCATTGTTTAATTTGTCCAACAATCCAATAACAACAGACAATCGGTTTGTTGGGATCCAACAATACTCGAATGTGAATCAACAATTCGGTTTCTGTCTGTTTACGTTCTGTTGGTTTCCTTTGTTTACTTTGTCCAACAATCGGTTTATATCGATTAAAATACCGTTTTCATGGGCAACACTTGCGTTTGTGTTTGTTTACATTGTTGGCCTAACACGTGGCGCCACCTGGCGTTTCCATTGTTTACTTTGTCCAACAATCCAATAACCACAGACTATCGGTTTGTTGGGCTCCAACAATACTCGAATTTGAATCAACAATTCGGTTTCTGTTTGTTTACATTGTTTGTTTACATTCTGTTGGTTTCCTTTTTTTTGTCCAACAATCGGTTTATATCGATTAAAATATCGTTTTCATGGAAAACACGTGCGTTTGTGTTTGTTTACATTGTTGGCCTAACACGTGGCGCCACCTGGCGTTTCCATTGTTTACTTTGTCCAACAACGCAATAACAACAGACTATCGGTTTGTTGGGCTCCAACAATACTCGAATGTGAATCAACAATTCGGTTTCTGTTTGTTTACATTGTTTGTTTACATTCTGTTGGTTTCCTTTGTTTACTTTGTCCAACAATCGGTTTATATCGATTAAAATATCGTTTTCATGGGTAACACGTGCGTTTGTGTTTGTTTACATTATTGCCTAACACTCGGCGCCACCTGGCGTTTCCATTGTTTACTTTGACCAACAATCCAATAACAACAGACTATCGTTTTGTTGGGCCCCAACAATACTCGAATGTGAATCGACAATTCGGTTTCTGTTTGTTTACATTCTGTTCGTTTCCTTTGTTTACTTTGTGCAACAATCGGTTTATATCGATTAAAATATCGTTTTCATGGATAACACGTGCGTTTGTGTTTGTTTACATTGTTGGCCTAACACGTGGCGCCACCTGGCGTTTCCATTGTTTACTTTGGCATACAATCCAATAACAACAGACTATCGGTTTGTTGGGCTCCAGCAATACTCGAATTTGAATCAACAATTCGGTTTCTGTTTGTTTACATTGTTTGTTTAAATTCTGTTGGTTTCGTTTGTTTACTTTGTCCAACAATCGGTTTATATTGATTAAAATATCGTTTTCATGGGTAAGACGTGCGTTTGTGTTTGTTTACATTGTTGGCCTAACACGTGGCGCCACCTGGCGTTTCCATTGTTTACTTTGTCCAACAATCCAATAACAACAGACTATCGGTTTGTTGGGCTCCAACAATACTCGAATGTGAATCAACAATGCGGTTTCTGTTTGTTTACATTGTTTGTTTACATTCTGTTGGTTTCCTTTGTTTACTTTGTCCATCAATCGGTTTATATCGATTAAAATATCGTTTTCATGGGTAACACGTGCGTTTGTGTTTGTTTACATTGTTGGCCTAACACTTGGCGCCACCTGGCGTTTCCATTGTTTACTTAGTCCAACAATCCAATAACAACAGACTATCGGTTTGATGGGCTCCAACAATACTCGAATTTGAATCAACAATTCGGTTTCTGTTTGTTTACATTGTTTGTTTACATTCTGTTGGTTTCCTTTTTTTGTCCAACAATCGGTTTATATCGATTAAAATATCGTTTTCATGGAAAACACGTGCGTTTGTGTTTGTTTACATTGTTGGCCTAACACGTGGCGCCACCTGGCGTTTCCATTGTTTACTTTGTCCAACAACGCAATAACAACAGACTATCGGTTTGTTGGGCTCCAACAATACTCGAATGTGAATCAACAATTCGGTTTCTGTTTGTTTACATTGTTTGTTTACATTCTGTTGGTTTCCTTTGTTTACTTTGTCCAACAATCGGTTTATATCGATTAAAATATCGTTTTCATGGGTAACACGTGCGTTTGTGTTTGTTTACATTATTGCCTAACACTCGGCGCCACCTGGCGTTTCCATTGTTTACTTTGACCAACAATCCAATAACAACAGACTATCGTTTTGTTGGGCCCCAACAATACTCGAATGTGAATCAACAATTCGGTTTCTGTTTGTTTACATTCTGTTCGTTTCCTTTGTTTACTTTGTTCAACAATCGGTTTATATCGATTAAAATATCGTTTTCATGGATAACACGTGCGTTTGTGTTTGTTTACATTGTTGGCCTAACACGTGGCGCCACCTGGCGTTTCCATTGTTTACTTTGTCATACAATCCAATAACAACAGACTATCGGTTTGTTGGGCTCCAGCAATACTCGAATGTGAATCAACAATTCGGTTTCTGTTTGTTTACATTCTGTTGGTTTCCTTTGTTTACTTTGTCCAACAATCGGTTTATATCGTTTAAAATATCGTTTTCATGGGTAACACGTGCGTTTGTGTTTGTTTACATTGTTGGCCTAACACGTAGCGCCACCTGGCGTTTCCATTGTTTACTTTGTCCAACAATCCAATAACAACAGACTATCGGTTTGTTGGGCTCCAACAATACTCGAATTTGAATCAACAATTCGGTTTCTGTTTGTTTACATTGTTTGTTTAAATTCTGTTGGTTTCCTTTGTTTACTTTGTCCAACAATCGGTTTATATTGATTAAAATATCGTTTTCATGGGTAAGACGTGCGTTTGTGTTTGTTTACATTGTTGGCCTAACACGTGGCGCCACCTGGCGTTTCCATTGTTTACTTTGTCCAACAATCCAATGAAAAGAGACTATTGGTTTATTGGGCTCCAACAATACTCGAATGTGAATCAACAATTCGGTTTCTGTTTGTTTACATTGTTTGTTTACATTCTGTTGGTTTCCTTTGTTTATTTTGTCCAACAATCGGTTTATATCGATTAAAATATCGTTTTCATGGGTAACACGTGCGTTTGTGTTTGTTTACATTGTTGGCCTAACACGTGGCGCCACCTGACGTTTCCATTGTTTACTTTGTCCAACAATCCAATAACAACAGACTATCGGTTTGTTGGGCTCCAACAATACTCGAATTTGAATCAACATTTCGGTTTCTATTTGTTTACATTGTTTGTTTACATTCTGCTGGTTTCCTTTGTTTACTTTGTCCAACAATCGGTTTATATCGATTAAAATATCGTTTTCATGGGTAAAACGTGCGTTTGTGTTTGTTTACATTGTTGGCCTAGTACGTGGCGCCACCTGGCGTTTCCATTGTTTACTTTGTCCAACAATCCAATAACAACAGACTATCGGTTTGTTGGGCTCCAACAATACTCGAATGTGAATCAACAATGCGGTTTCTGTTTGTTTACATTGTTTCTTTACATTCTGTTGGTTTCCTTTGTTTACTTTGTCCAACAATCGGTTTATATCGATTAAAATATCGTTTTCATGGGTAACACGTGCGTTTGTGTTTGTTTACATTATTGCCTAACACTCGGCGCCACCTGGCGTTTCCATTGTTTACTTTGTCCAACAATGCAATAACAACAGACTATCGTTTTGTTGGGCTCCAACAATACTCGAATGTGAATCAACAATTCGGTTTCTGTTTGTTTACATTCTGTTCGTTTCCTTTGTTTACTTTGTCCAACAATCGGTTTATATCGATTAAAATATCGTTTTCATGGATAACACGTGCGTTTGTGTTTGTTTACATTGTTGGCCTAACACGTGGCGCCACCTGGCGTTTCCATTGTTTACTTTGTCATACAATCCAATAACAACAGACTATCGGTTTGTTGGGCTCCAGCAATACTCGAATGTGAATCAACAATTCGGTTTCTGTTTGTTTACATTCTGTTGGTTTCCTTTGTTTACTTTGTCCAACAATCGGTTTATATCGTTTAAAATATCGTTTTCATGGGTAACACCTGCGTTTGTGTTTGTTTACATTGTTGGCCTAACACGTAGCGCCACCTGGCGTTTCCATTGTTTACTTTGTCCAACAATCCAATAACAACAGACTATCGGTTTGTTGGGCTCCAACAATACTCGAATTTGAATCAACAATTCGGTTTCTGTTTGTTTACATTGTTTGTTTAAATTCTGTTGGTTTCCTTTGTTTACTTTGTCCAACAATCGGTTTATATCGATTAAAATATCGTTTTCATGGGTAAGACGTGCGTTTGTGTTTGTTTACATTGTTGGCCTAACACGTGGCGCCAACTGGCGTTTCCATTGTTTACTTTGACCAACAATCCAATAACAACAGACTATCGTTTTGTTGGGCCCCAACAATACTCGAATGTGAATCAACAATTCGGTTTCTGTTTGTTTACATTCTGTTCGTTTCCTTTGTTTACTTTGTTCAACAATCGGTTTATATCGATTAAAATATCGTTTTCATGGATAACACGTGCGTTTGTGTTTGTTTACATTGTTGGCCTAACACGTGGCGCCACCTGGCGTTTCCATTGTTTACTTTGTCATACAATCCAATAACAACAGACTATCGGTTTGTTGGGCTCCAGCAATACTCGAATGTGAATCAACAATTCGGTTTCTGTTTGTTTACATTCTGTTGGTTTCCTTTGTTTACTTTGTCCAACAATCGGTTTATATCGTTTAAAATATCGTTTTCATGGGTAACACGTGCGTTTGTGTTTGTTTACATTGTTGGCCTAACACGTAGCGCCACCTGGCGTTTCCATTGTTTACTTTGTCCAACAATCCAATAACAACAGACTATCGGTTTGTTGGGCTCCAACAATACTCGAATTTGAATCAACAATTCGGTTTCTGTTTGTTTACATTGTTTGTTTAAATTCTGTTGGTTTCCTTTGTTTACTTTTTCCAACAATCGGTTTATATTGATTAAAATATCGTTTTCATGGGTAAGACGTGCGTTTGTGTTTGTTTACATTGTTGGCCTAACACGTGGCGCCACCTGGCGTTTCCATTGTTTACTTTGTCCAACAATCCAATGAAAAGAGACTATTGGTTTATTGGGCTCCAACAATACTCGAATGTGAATCAACAATTCGGTTTCTGTTTGTTTACATTGTTTGTTTACATTCTGTTGGTTTCCTTTGTTTATTTTGTCCAACAATCGGTTTATATCGATTAAAATATCGTTTTCATGGGTAACACGTGCGTTTGTGTTTGTTTACATTGTTGGCCTAACACGTGGCGCCACCTGACGTTTCCATTGTTTACTTTGTCCAACAATCCAATAACAACAGACTATCGTTTTGTTGGGCTCCAACAATACTCGAATGTGAATCAACAATTCGGTTTCTGTTTGTTTACATTCTGTTCGTTTCCTTTGTTTACTTTGTCCAACAATCGGTTTATATCGATTAAAATATCGTTTTCATGGATAACACGTGCGTTTGTGTTTGTTTACATTGTTGGTCTAACACGTGGCGCCACCTGGCGTTTCCATTGTTTACTTTGTCATACAATCCAATAACAACAGACTATCGGTTTGTTGGGCTCCAGCAATACTCGAATGTGAATCAACAATTCGGTTTCTGTTTGTTTACATTGTTTGTTTACATTCTGTTGGTTTCCTTTGTTTATTTTGTCCAACAATCGGTTTATATCGATTAAAATATCGTTTTCATGGGTAACACGTGCGTTTGTGTTTGTTTACATTGTTGGCCTAACACGTGGCGCCACCTGACGTTTCCATTGTTTACTTTGTCCAACAATCCAATAACAACAGACTATCGTTTTGTTGGGCTCCAACAATACTCGAATGTGAATCAACAATTCGGTTTCTGTTTGTTTACATTCTGTTCGTTTCCTTTGTTTACTTTGTCCAACAATCGGTTTATATCGATTAAAATATCGTTTTCATGGATAACACGTGCGTTTGTGTTTGTTTACATTGTTGGTCTAACACGTGGCGCCACCTGGCGTTTCCATTGTTTACTTTGTCATACAATCCAATAACAACAGACTATCGGTTTGTTGGGCTCCAGCAATACTCGAATGTGAATCAACAATTCGGTTTCTGTTTGTTTACATTCTGTTGGTTTCCTTTGTTTACTTTGTCCAACAATCGGTTTATATCGTTTAAAATATCGTTTTCATGGGTAACACGTGCGTTTGTGTTTGTTTACATTGTTGGCCTAACACGTAGCGCCACCTGGCGTTTCCATTGTTTACTTTGTCCAACAATCCAATAACAACAGACTATCGGTTTGTTGGGCTCCAACAATACTCGAATTTGAATCAACAATTCGGTTTCTGTTTGTTTACATTGTTTGTTTAAATTCTGTTGGTTTCCTTTGTTTACTTTGTCCAACAATCGGTTTATATCGATTAAAATATCGTTTTCATGGGTAAGACGTGCGTTTGTGTTTGTTTACATTGTTGGCCTAACACGTGGCGCCACCTGGCGTTTCCATTGTTTACTTTGTCCAACAATCCAATGAAAACAGACTATTGGTTTATTGGGCTCCAACAATACTCGAATGTGAATCAACAATTCGGTTTCTGTTTGTTTACATTGTTTGTTTACATTCTGTTGGTTTCCTTTGTTTATTTTGTCCAACAATCGGTTTATATCGATTAAAATATCGTTTTCATGGGTAAGACGTGCGTTTGTGTTTGTTTACATTGTTGGCCTAACACGTGGCGCCACCTGGCGTTTCCATTGTTTACTTTGTCCAACAATCCAATGAAAACAGACTATTGGTTTATTGGGCTCCAACAATACTCGAATGTGAATCAACAATTCGGTTTCTGTTTGTTTACATTGTTTGTTTACATTCTGTTGGTTTCCTTTGTTTACTTTGTCCAACAATCGGTTTATATCGATTAAAATATCGTTTTCATGGGTAAAACGTGCGTTTGTGTTTGTTTACATTGTTGGCCTAGTACGTGGCGCCACCTGGCGTTTCCATTGTTTATTTGTCCAACAATCCAATAACAACAGACTATCGGTTTGTTGGGCTCCAGCAATACTCGAATTTGAATCAACAATTCGGTTTCTGTTTGTTTACATTGTTTGTTTAAATTCTGTTGGTTTCGTTTGTTTACTTTGTCCAACAATCGGTTTATATTGATTAAAATATCGTTTTCATGGGTAAGACGTGCGTTTGTGTTTGTTTACATTGTTGGCCTAACACGTGGCGCCACCTGGCGTTTCCATAGTTTACTTTGTCCAACAATCCAATAACAACAGACTATCGGTTTGTTGGGCTCCAACAATACTCGAATGTGAATCAACAATGCGGTTTCTGTTTGTTTACATTGTTTGTTTACATTCTGTTGGTTTCCTTTGTTTACTTTGTCCATCAATCGGTTTATATCGATTAAAATATCGTTTTCATGGGTAACACGTGCGTTTGTGTTTGTTTTCATTGTTGGCCTAACACGTGGCGCCACCTGGCGTTTCCATTGTTTACTTTGTCCAACAATCCAATAACAACAGACTATCGGTTTGTTGGGCTCCAACAATACTCGAATGTGAATCAACAATTCGGTTTCTGTTTGTTTACATTCTGTTGGTTTCCTTTGTTTACTTTGTCCAACAATCGGTTTATATCGATTAAAATATCGTTTTCATGGGTAACACGTGCGTTTGTGTTTGTTTACATTGTTGGCCTAACACTTGGCGCCACCTGGCGTTTCCATTGTTTACTTAGTCCAACAATCCAATAACAACAGACTATCGGTTTGATGGGCTCCAACAATACTCGAATTTGAATCAACAATTCGGTTTCTGTTTGTTTACATTGTTTGTTTACATTCTGTTGGTTTCCTTTTTTTGTCCAACAATCGGTTTATATCGATTAAAATATCGTTTTCATGGAAAACACGTGCGTTTGTGTTTGTTTACATTGTTGGCCTAACACGTGGCGCCACCTGGCGTTTCCATTGTTTACTTTGTCCAACAACGAATAACAACAGACTATCGGTTTGTTGGGCTCCAACAATACTCGAATGTGAATCAACAATTCGGTTTCTGTTTGTTTACATTGTTTGTTTACATTCTGTTGGTTTCCTTTGTTTACTTTGTCCAACAATCGGTTTATATCGATTAAATATCGTTTTCATGGGTAACACGTGCGTTTGTGTTTGTTTACATTATTGCCTAACACACGGCGCCACCTGGCGTTTCTATTGTTTACTTTGACCAACAATCCAATAACAACAGACTATCGTTTTGTTGGGCCCCAACAATACTCGAATGTGAATCAACAATTCGGTTTCTGTTTGTTTACATTCTGTTCGTTTCCTTTGTTTACTTTGTTCAACAATCGGTTTATATCGATTAAAATATCGTTTTCATGGATAACACGTGCGTTTGTGTTTGTTTACATTGTTGGCCTAACACGTGGCGCCACCTGGCGTTTCCATTGTTTACTTTGTCATACAATCCAATAACAACAGACTATCGGTTTGTTGGGCTCCAGCAATACTCGAATGTGAATCAACAATTCGGTTTCTGTTTGTTTACATTCTGTTGGTTTCCTTTGTTTACTTTGTCCAACAATCGGTTTATATCGTTTAAAATATCGTTTTCATGGGTAACACGTGCGTTTGTGTTTGTTTACATTGTTGGCCTAACACGTAGCGCCACCTGGCGTTTCCATTGTTTACTTTGTCCAACAATTCAATACCAACAGACTATCGGTTTGTTGGGCTCCAACAATACTCGAATTTGAATCAACAATTCGGTTTCTGTTTGTTTACATTCTGTTGTTTTCCTTTGTTTACTTTGTCCAACAATCGGTTTATATCGATTAAAATATCGTTTTCATGGGTAACACGTGCGTTTGTGTTTGTTTACATTGTTGGCCTAACACTTGGCGCCACCTGGCGTTTCCATTGTTTACTTAGTCCAACAATCCAATAACAACAGACTATCGGTTTGATGGGCTCCAACAATACTCGAATTTGAATCAACAATTCGGTTTCTGTTTGTTTACATTGTTTGTTTACATTCTGTTGGTTTCCTTTTTTTGTCCAACAATCGGTTTATATCGATTAAAATATCGTTTTCATGGAAAACACGTGCGTTTGTGTTTGTTTACATTGTTGGCCTAACACGTGGCGCCACCTGGCGTTTCCATTGTTTACTTTGTCCAACAACGCAATAACAACAGACTATCGGTTTGTTGGGCTCCAACAATACTCGAATGTGAATCAACAATTCGGTTTCTGTTTGTTTACATTGTTTGTTTACATTCTGTTGGTTTCCTTTGTTTACTTTGTCCAACAATCGGTTTATATCGATTAAAATATCGTTTTCATGGGTAACACGTGCGTTTGTGTTTGTTTACATTATTGCCTAACACTCGGCGCCACCTGGCGTTTCCATTGTTTACTTTGACCAACAATCCAATAACAACAGACTATCGTTTTGTTGGGCCCCAACAATACTCGAATGTGAATCAACAATTCGGTTTCTGTTTGTTTACATTCTGTTCGTTTCCTTTGTTTACTTTGTTCAACAATCGGTTTATATCGATTAAAATATCGTTTTCATGGATAACACGTGCGTTTGTGTTTGTTTACATTGTTGGCCTAACACGTGGCGCCACCTGGCGTTTCCATTGTTTACTTTGTCATACAATCCAATAACAACAGACTATCGGTTTGTTGGGCTCCAGCAATACTCGAATGTGAATCAACAATTCGGTTTCTGTTTGTTTACATTCTGTTGGTTTCCTTTGTTTACTTTGTCCAACAATCGGTTTATATCGTTTAAAATATCGTTTTCATGGGTAACACGTGCGTTTGTGTTTGTTTACATTGTTGGCCTAACACGTAGCGCCACCTGGCGTTTCCATTGTTTACTTTGTCCAACAATCCAATAACAACAGACTATCGGTTTGTTGGGCTCCAACAATACTCGAATTTGAATCAACAATTCGGTTTCTGTTTGTTTACATTGTTTGTTTAAATTCTGTTGGTTTCCTTTGTTTACTTTGTCCAACAATCGGTTTATATTGATTAAAATATCGTTTTCATGGGTAAGACGTGCGTTTGTGTTTGTTTACATTGTTGGCCTAACACGTGGCGCCACCTGGTGTTTCCATTGTTTACTTTGTCCAACAATCCAATGAAAAGAGACTATTGGTTTATTGGGCTCCAACAATACTCGAATGTGAATCAACAATTCGGTTTCTGTTTGTTTACATTGTTTGTTTACATTCTGTTGGTTTCCTTTGTTTATTTTGTCCAACAATCGGTTTATATCGATTAAAATATCGTTTTCATGGGTAACACGTGCGTTTGTGTTTGTTTACATTGTTGGCCTAACACGTGGCGCCACCTGACGTTTCCATTGTTTACTTTGTCCAACAATCCAATAACAACAGACTATCGGTTTGTTGGGCTCCAACAATACTCGAATTTGAATCAACATTTCGGTTTCTATTTGTTTACATTGTTTGTTTACATTCTGCTGGTTTCCTTTGTTTACTTTGTCCAACAATCGGTTTATATCGATTAAAATATCGTTTTCATGGGTAAAACGTGCGTTTGTGTTTGTTTACATTGTTGGCCTAGTACGTGGCGCCACCTGGCGTTTCCATTGTTTACTTTGTCCAACAATCCAATAACAACAGACTATCGGTTTGTTGGGCTCCAACAATACTCGAATGTGAATCAACAATGCGGTTTCTGTTTGTTTACATTGTTTCTTTACATTCTGTTGGTTTCCTTTGTTTACTTTGTCCAACAATCGGTTTATATCGATTAAAATATCGTTTTCATGGGTAACACGTGCGTTTGTGTTTGTTTACATTATTGCCTAACACTCGGCGCCACCTGGCGTTTCCATTGTTTACTTTGTCCAACAATGCAATAACAACAGACTATCGTTTTGTTGGGCTCCAACAATACTCGAATGTGAATCAACAATTCGGTTTCTGTTTGTTTACATTCTGTTCGTTTCCTTTGTTTACTTTGTCCAACAATCGGTTTATATCGATTAAAATATCGTTTTCATGGATAACACGTGCGTTTGTGTTTGTTTACATTGTTGGCCTAACACGTGGCGCCACCTGGCGTTTCCATTGTTTACTTTGTCATACAATCCAATAACAACAGACTATCGGTTTGTTGGGCTCCAGCAATACTCGAATGTGAATCAACAATTCGGTTTCTGTTTGTTTACATTCTGTTGGTTTCCTTTGTTTACTTTGTCCAACAATCGGTTTATATCGTTTAAAATATCGTTTTCATGGGTAACACCTGCGTTTGTGTTTGTTTACATTGTTGGCCTAACACGTAGCGCCACCTGGCGTTTCCATTGTTTACTTTGTCCAACAATCCAATAACAACAGACTATCGGTTTGTTGGGCTCCAACAATACTCGAATTTGAATCAACAATTCGGTTTCTGTTTGTTTACATTGTTTGTTTAAATTCTGTTGGTTTCCTTTGTTTACTTTGTCCAACAATCGGTTTATATCGATTAAAATATCGTTTTCATGGGTAAGACGTGCGTTTGTGTTTGTTTACATTGTTGGCCTAACACGTGGCGCCAACTGGCGTTTCCATTGTTTACTTTGACCAACAATCCAATAACAACAGACTATCGTTTTGTTGGGCCCCAACAATACTCGAATGTGAATCAACAATTCGGTTTCTGTTTGTTTACATTCTGTTCGTTTCCTTTGTTTACTTTGTTCAACAATCGGTTTATATCGATTAAAATATCGTTTTCATGGATAACACGTGCGTTTGTGTTTGTTTACATTGTTGGCCTAACACGTGGCGCCACCTGGCGTTTCCATTGTTTACTTTGTCATACAATCCAATAACAACAGACTATCGGTTTGTTGGGCTCCAGCAATACTCGAATGTGAATCAACAATTCGGTTTCTGTTTGTTTACATTCTGTTGGTTTCCTTTGTTTACTTTGTCCAACAATCGGTTTATATCGTTTAAAATATCGTTTTCATGGGTAACACGTGCGTTTGTGTTTGTTTACATTGTTGGCCTAACACGTAGCGCCACCTGGCGTTTCCATTGTTTACTTTGTCCAACAATCCAATAACAACAGACTATCGGTTTGTTGGGCTCCAACAATACTCGAATTTGAATCAACAATTCGGTTTCTGTTTGTTTACATTGTTTGTTTAAATTCTGTTGGTTTCCTTTGTTTACTTTGTCCAACAATCGGTTTATATTGATTAAAATATCGTTTTCATGGGTAAGACGTGCGTTTGTGTTTGTTTACATTGTTGGCCTAACACGTGGCGCCACCTGGCGTTTCCATTGTTTACTTTGTCCAACAATCCAATGAAAAGAGACTATTGGTTTATTGGGCTCCAACAATACTCGAATGTGAATCAACAATTCGGTTTCTGTTTGTTTACATTGTTTGTTTACATTCTGTTGGTTTCCTTTGTTTATTTTGTCCAACAATCGGTTTATATCGATTAAAATATCGTTTTCATGGGTAACACGTGCGTTTGTGTTTGTTTACATTGTTGGCCTAACACGTGGCGCCACCTGACGTTTCCATTGTTTACTTTGTCCAACAATCCAATAACAACAGACTATCGGTTTGTTGGGCTCCAACAATACTCGAATTTGAATCAACATTTCGGTTTCTATTTGTTTACATTGTTTGTTTACATTCTGCTGGTTTCCTTTGTTTACTTTGTCCAACAATCGGTTTATATCGATTAAAATATCGTTTTCATGGGTAAAACGTGCGTTTGTGTTTGTTTACATTGTTGGCCTAGTACGTGGCGCCACCTGGCGTTTCCATTGTTTACTTTGTCCAACAATCCAATAACAACAGACTATCGGTTTGTTGGGCTCCAACAATACTCGAATGTGAATCAACAATGCGGTTTCTGTTTGTTTACATTGTTTGTTTACATTCTGTTGGTTTCCTTTGTTTACTTTGTCCAACAATCGGTTTATATCGATTAAAATATCGTTTTCATGGGTAACACGTGCGTTTGTGTTTGTTTACATTATTGCCTAACACTCGGCGCCACCTGGCGTTTCCATTGTTTACTTTGTCCAACAATGCAATAACAACAGACTATCGTTTTGTTGGGCTCCAACAATACTCGAATGTGAATCAACAATTCGGTTTCTGTTTGTTTACATTCTGTTCGTTTCCTTTGTTTACTTTGTCCAACAATCGGTTTATATCGATTAAAATATCGTTTTCATGGATAACACGTGCGTTTGTGTTTGTTTACATTGTTGGTCTAACACGTGGCGCCACCTGGCGTTTCCATTGTTTACTTTGTCATACAATCCAATAACAACAGACTATCGGTTTGTTGGGCTCCAGCAATACTCGAATGTGAATCAACAATTCGGTTTCTGTTTGTTTACATTCTGTTGGTTTCCTTTGTTTACTTTGTCCAACAATCGGTTTATATCGTTTAAAATATCGTTTTCATGGGTAACACGTGCGTTTGTGTTTGTTTACATTGTTGGCCTAACACGTAGCGCCACCTGGCGTTTCCATTGTTTACTTTGTCCAACAATCCAATAACAACAGACTATCGGTTTGTTGGGCTCCAACAATACTCGAATTTGAATCAACAATTCGGTTTCTGTTTGTTTACATTGTTTGTTTAAATTCTGTTGGTTTCCTTTGTTTACTTTGTCCAACAATCGGTTTATATCGATTAAAATATCGTTTTCATGGGTAAGACGTGCGTTTGTGCTTGTTTACATTGTTGGCCTAACACGTGGCGCCACCTGGCGTTTCCATTGTTTACTTTGTCCAACAATCCAATGAAAACAGACTATTGGTTTATTGGGCTCCAACAATACTCGAATGTGAATCAACAATTCGGTTTCTGTTTGTTTACATTGTTTGTTTACATTCTGTTGGTTTCCTTTGTTTACTTTGTCCAACAATCGGTTTATATCGATTAAAATATCGTTTTCATGGGTAAAACGTGCGTTTGTGTTTGTTTACATTGTTGGCCTAGTACGTGGCGCCACCTGGCGTTTCCATTGTTTATTTGTCCAACAATCCAATAACAACAGACTATCGGTTTGTTGGGCTCCAACAATACTCGAATGTGAATCAACAATGCGGTTTCTGTTTGTTTACATTGTTTGTTTACATTCTGTTGGTTTCCTTTGTTTACTTTGTCCATCAATCGGTTTATATCGATTAAAATATCGTTTTCATGGGTAACACGTGCGTTTGTGTTTGTTTTCATTGTTGGCCTAACACGTGGCGCCACCTGGCGTTTCCATTGTTTACTTTGTCCAACAATCCAATAACAACAGACTATCGGTTTGATGGGCTCCAACAATACTCGAATGTGAATCAACAATTCGGTTTCTGTTTGTTTACATTCTGTTGGTTTCCTTTGTTTACTTTGTCCAACAATCGGTTTATATCGATTAAAATATCGTTTTCATGGGTAACACGTGCGTTTGTGTTTGTTTACATTGTTGGCCTAACACTTGGCGCCACCTGGCGTTTCCATTGTTTACTTAGTCCAACAATCCAATAACAACAGACTATCGGTTTGATGGGCTCCAACAATACTCGAATTTGAATCAACAATTCGGTTTCTGTTTGTTTACATTGTTTGTTTACATTCTGTTGGTTTCCTTTTTTTGTCCAACAATCGGTTTATATCGATTAAAATATCGTTTTCATGGAAAACACGTGCGTTTGTGTTTGT
>CAWVRF010001267.1:0-52000 GCA_963932465.1 Maratus speciosus | reverse complement strand
AAATAAAAATATCATCGATAAAACCTATGCCTTTAATCTCTTTCGTCGCAATATCCGACAGTTTGGCTTTTCATAGATGTTTTGCGTAAGCAACTAATGGGTAAATAACCGAGTGCACTAATTTGCTAATAAAACCAATATTTTTATATTATATTAGACTGCCACCATTTTTATTTAACAGTGTTTATTTAGGCATAATTTAACTCAGTGCAATAGTAAACAAGGAGTCAACACGATTTTTTCGAAAGAAAATATTTTCGAAATACAATAATACCCAACATACGTCACCACGCATTTACGTGGTCTAGACTGGATTTTTTTTCCTTTATTAAGACGCACATGCAACTTTTTTGAAGATTTTTGGAAAAAAATTAACATCTCAGACGTAGTCACAGTCACAGGAGATACATAGGGTGAAGTTGAGCAAAATACAGTGGGAGATGCTTCAAAAGACTGTGCCCCTTTATTTTTGTAGAGACTAAAAAACATCTGAAAATTGTGATTCTGTATCTCTCTTAATTGATGAAATCGTCGAAAATGGAAGAGAGCTCAACTTAGACATTGGATGCTGAAGATGTTGCTGAACTCATAAATTCCCATGATCTGGAATTAACGATCGACATATTTAACGAATTGAAGAAATAAATTACTGTCGGAAAAATAGATAAATATTTTCAGCCTATGGGGGGGGGGGGGGGGTAGATTATGACAGTTGTAAAGTTACCCGAAGGACTAAACCTTATTGAAGCTGGAATGACGGTTCTTGAAAATATTGATTCCAACGAGCAATGTGTAGCAACGACTGGAAAAAGCTTGGAAAAGTCACTCTGCTGTTACATAGAGCTTTTAAGAGAAAAAAGAAGAAATTGTCCTTTCAAACATCATTGCAAGATAATTTCACATGCTCAAAGACTCGAACGGGGGAACTTGAAGAAAAATAAATTGTAAGTTATCAAATTATTATTTTTTTCAAAATTCTTGTATTGCAAACGCTTTTTTTTACTAATGTATCATAGCTGCCAACTTGTACGGATTTCTGCTACCACTAAAATTTAACAGAAATTTCTGCCTTATTTAATTATCAAAATTCACTGCAATTCGGCGATTGGATTAGGCAAAATTTTCTAATAAATTTTAGTGGTAGCAAAAATCCGTACAAGTTGGTAGCTATGACAATGTATGTATATAACATAATCCCTGAATGTTACAGAATATGTTGATTAGATTGTAAGGAAATTTTTATTTTTTTTGGTTATCTAAATGTACCTCGACTTACGCCGCTAGTCTTGAAACATATTGCTGACGTAACTCGAGGTATTACTGTAGTGGAAGGAATGTTGCATTTTTTCTTATACGCTTCGTTCACTGTAAAGTCATAGCTACGAATACTTACGCTTTTCTATTAACACGCATTGCTAATGTTGATTGTAGAAGTTATATTGTATAATTAACATATTATATGATTAGAAATTGTATGATTAAACTTCCTACCCTGAATGGGTCTAATCCACCAGTTTCTATAATTTATTTCATTCGATTCGAAAGTGAAATTTGTTCATAAAGTTAAATAAATAAAATCTTTAGAAAATTAAGATAAATTTATTAACAATTTGGAAAAATGGTTATTGTTCTCGGTCAGGGTAGGAAATCAAAAACATTTCTGAAGCATTTTATTAGTTGAATCCCGCATTTTATTCGTTTTCTGATTGGTCTATACAGTAATCTGTATTTTCCCTTTACTTTCAACAGAGATGGATACTTCTGTTGCTACTATAACAAAAAAGTAATAAAAATAACAAAAAAAATTTAATAACTCAGAAACAAATTGAGATACAGCTTTCAAACAAATTGCATTTAAAAGTACATTTTATTCTCTATACGACGGTGTAAAAAGTAATATTGTGGGATGTTTAGAAGTTTAAGAATGAAATTTCATTTAAAATTGATCCAGGAATATTAACCCTAGATCTACCGGGAATTTTATTCAAGTTTTAATAAAACGTTCTACACCAGAATTTTTATTTAAAACTATTTAACTTATTTATTTACCTTATTTTTGTCTGGTTTATATACTTAGTTTATTTTAAAGAAATTTCTGGTTTGAATGAATATTTTGTATGTACCTGTCGGGTCCAATGGACCCGTCTGGTAGACGGAGGGTTAATGTTTAGTCCATGGCGTACGTAATGTATGACCAGCTCCGTAGAAGTTTAAAAACTTACAGTACCGAAAAATGTAATCCATGGCGTTTGTAATGTATGATCAACTCCGTGAGATTTTTTATGTCTTAAATTTTAGTCTTTGAAAAAATCATTTTCCAAATGGTCGTTCTAATTTGTTAAGTTGCATTTTTTTTATATGAAACTAAGGTAATACTTGCTAAAAGTGATAAAAATACACTTACAAGACAAATTCACACCTTTTTTCAAAACGACATATTTCCTCGCTCAGACTGCGACATTCTCCTTTAAAAAAAATCACGAGATCTCATGCATAATGAAATCAAGTTCAATAATAATAAACGGTCAAGTGCGAGTATTACTCGCGCACAGAGGGTTCCGTAGAATAAATATATGAATTTGTAATTGTATTATTAAAAAAAAAAATTGCCAAAAGAATACTAAGACTTTGTAAAAAAACTATACAATGTAGGGTTGGGTATAACTGTATATATTAGAAAAGTGTAAATATTATACCATGAAAGTTCAAAGAGATATGAAACCTAAATAATATCAAATATAGCTATTCGTATAACTCTTTTTTTAATATTATTTTAATCTGTTTATGATGAACTTAACTCGGTATTGACAATAAAAGCAGTGCATAGTTAAACTTCATTTGGCATTTCATAAAACTAAATTCAGCGTAGTAATAACCTTTATTTCTACAGTGTAGCTAAAACAAAACCTTTGTTCAAAGTTTAAATTTGGCATTGTGCTAAGCGCAATCGAAAGCGCGCTTCGAAAGGAGGTCTCAAAGTTGCAACGCCGCCTTGGTCAGTGCCGCGTTTTTACAGATAGGTTTTTAATTAACTTTTAAAGTCACTCGAGGCGTATTGAGAGATACATCCAATGCAAACTATCGTGAATCTCGCCGTATTTATGCGATTCATTGTAATTAAACTTTCCGAGGGCAGTGCCCTTAAAAAAAGGACACCGAATTTTAATTCCAAAACAGACAAACGGCACCAAGGATATTTAATTAAAATTTTCCTTTTATCATGTACGTGAAAATAAGCAAGTTCGCATTTTCTAATAAATTCATTCATAAATTCTGGTGTCAGTTCATTATTTCATAAGTTTATAAATAGAATTACTCCGCGCCAAAAAGGGTTAAGTGGTCGTAGGACTCTTAAAGCTTCAAAATTTAAGAAATTTTAATTTTTTTAGATGTTAAACTCCTATCTTTTATGAATATTTTGTTATAAAAGTTTCTTTAAAACTCCCATTAGAACAAAAGTTATGGCTTTTAGAATTATAACCGCTCAATAACTGAAGGGGCGTTTTCGAATCTTTGAAGTCATATTTCTCCAAATGGCGTTTTTTGGGCATAACGCGCAGGATACCTCAAAAACTTCTGAATATTTTTTCATGAAATTTTCAAAACATGTATTTCATGTTAGTCTGTATAAACTGAATCTAAAATTTCCTTTTTATTGTTCAAAAAAATATTTTTTTAGATAATTTTACTGTTGGAATTTTCAAAATTTTGTATTAGTTAACCCTAGAACTACCGGAAATTTTACTCAAGTTTTATAAAAACATTCTACACCAGAATTTTTACTTAAAACTATTTAATTTGTTTATTTAACTTATTATTGTCTGATTTATACATTTAGTTTGTTTTGAAGAAATTTCTGGTTTGAATAAATATTTTGAATGTGCATGTCGGGTCCAATGGACCCGTCTGGTAGACGGAAGGTTAAATGCAACATTGCATTAAAAATATAAAAATACTTTAAATACAAATTTATTTAAGTTCAGGGAAATTGTTGTAATCTTAAGTATAAGTAAGCACCAACATTTTCATTCTAGTTGCAATATTTATTTTGTAATCCTGCGCGTAAACTGTTATGCCAATTTTTTGTTCGACAAATGTCTAACTGTTTCGAGCCCCCTGTAAATACTAATTCTGTATCTTGCAATTTTTTAAATACATGAAATGAAAGAACATACTGATATCTTTCATCCCAATTAAAATTGTGTTTTAAAATCATATACATTTTAAGACATTAAATGTTGAAAATGGTCATTTTTTTTCATTTTTTCCATTTTTTAGGTTCCTGAGCCCCCTTAAATTAGTATGTTTTTAGAAATTTGACGTTTATTGCTTTTATACTGTTACTGGACATTACATTACACATATATATATCATTGAAAGTTGTTAACTAGGCATAGAGTACGACGCCCCTGGCCTTTTGTATGCCCAAACTGGCCATATATTTAAGGGTTAGTATATCGGCTAACACACAGGATTTTTTTCGAAAATCATTATCAACAATGCTTTTATACCTCTGCAACGATAGATATATCCACCGATGCTCAACAATTTTTCTGAATGCCCGTAAATCGAAATTTGTGTATAACAGAAAAATGCTAATTTCTCAAAAACTATGTGACTTAGGTTAATCGCTATAATTTTCCGGCAAGGTTTATATTAACGTCTACTACCTCTAATTTTTTCATAATTTTAGTTTCAGTAGATTCGGAATTAGATGGGGGGGGGGGGAGGGAGGAACATATTTTTGCGCTACATTTTCGACAATATCTTTGAAAATATAATACCTAAAATTAAAAGGAATGTATTTTTGAGTTCAGCGTTACGAAAGCTTTCACAGGATTCCCCACATGATATACAAAGAAAAGATTTTTTTTTCAAGTACCATAATTAGCCCCTCTACATTTTTACTAAATATATTTATGAATGTTTATTAATCTGAAAATATGTGGGTCAATGGTCTTTATTACTTCACCGGATTTGAATTTTCCACGTTCCATAGTTTACGAGTAAAATGGCTGTGACAGACAGACAGACTGACAGACGGAGAGACACAGGAGTTATCTTATAATGGTTCCGTTTTTAGTTTTTAAGTACGGAACCCTAAAAATGGATATTTTTTAACATGAATTATTTTATACTATTGTTTCTTATTCCGCAGAGCATTTCCTTCCAAATTTTAGGTAACTTCATGGAGGCTGAATCATTGCATGTATTCTCCCTGCGTAATAAAACGTAAAAAACACATCCGTCTGAGCTATGAAACATGTTGATTTGCATATAGGTATTTATTTGCCTTGTAAGTGTATTTTTATCGCTTTTAGCGAGTATTAACTTATTTTGGCAATTCTCAATAAATTTCACATACAATTTTATTAAATTATTATGTAAAATAGTTGTAAATAAAAATTCTGGCATGAAATGTTTTTATCAAGGTTGAGTAAAATTTCAACAGGATAAGAATGTAAAATAGTAGAATTCTATTCACCCCTTCAAGGGCGGTGGTTCATTTTTGGACCACTTAATTTTAATCCCTAAATGCCACATTGGCACCAGAATATTGGAATTCAGAATTCCATTTTATTAAGTACGACAACAAAAGCTTTTGCTTATTTTCAATTTTTTTTTTTTTTTTTTTTTTTTTTTTTGGTAAATCTGCTGTCATTTACTCATTTCAGCATTTTGCGAATAGTAAAAATTAAATTAAAAAAATCAAAAAACCCGACTGCTTAAAGAGCGAACTAATTAATTACTTCTCATCAATATTAAACTATTTTTTTATATTTTTACTTATTTATTTTTTATTTATTTGTATTGGTGACTTTTAAGTTGTGTTTAATTGTTAGTTTCCATCTATAAACACTGTTTTGATGAGGCCTATAGATGTCTATGAAGGTTAGAGTTGCAGTAAAGCTAGAGATTCAACCTACACAACTTCCAGGTTGTGTAATATTTAAACGGAGCTTCTGACTGTAAATTAGTTAATGAAACATCATCCTCATTTTGAAAGACCTATCCAATGATATGTCACTCAATATAAAGAGTAATTTTTTTTTGTCTCTACCGCCATTTTGAATTTATAAAAACAAAACCTAGCCTATAACCATCGGACGGTTAAGACGAATCGATAGAGACCTCGTGCATTAAAACCCATCCAGCCGTTGGGATGTTTCGAGAGTATAAAGAAATCCACATACACAGATACGCGTGAAACACATAATCCTTCTTGGCAGCCGAGTAAAAAGTAGCGTAAAAGTTAGCAGTTATGTAAGTCTAAAAAACCTGCAGTCCAAAAATGCATTCGGGAAATGTTTTTTTTTTAGGGGGGGGGGTGTGATTGGATATACTGGATGCTGCTTTTTGCTACCTTACAAATATTGCTTCCGTTTTTAAAATCACCCACGTGACCACAAAAACGTAGACGTAAAATTTTTCGTATACATGAACAGTAATTTTTCCAACTGAGTGAAAATGTGCCCATGCAGAAACTCGAACCCAGAACCTTTCGCATTATTGAAAATGCTCTTTTGATTCAGCCGGCTCCCAGATGACACAATATTCTCCCAGAGCAACCATTTAAAAATGACATCTAGTCGAAGAGGAATGTGAGTTATACATGAATTATTTGAAATATTGATAACGTGAGGCCAATGTTTGTTCAATATTTGCATTATAATGAAACAGTTCTTATTCAATTTCAAGATACAAAACACTATACAATTTTTCGTAATTAAAAGTGAAATATAATATGCTGCACAAAGTTGTATTTCATAAGAGATTAAATACATTTTGACAAAACTTCGACGACCATCTTGAAATGCACACAAATCTTGTATTTCTTGTAAAAAAATGTATTTCGAGAAAGCTACTTTTATTAATACATTTTTTTGGAGATATATTACTACTTTTATATAAAATTGCAATAATGAAATAAGAAGTACTTAAAGGCTTATTTTAATTTTATATATTGGAATTCATAATAATGCATTTTCAATAAATATCACCAGAAAATGAAAAATATTTAGGTATATTTTCAAAGCATTTCCAAAATGAATATTGCATTCATCAATTTCGAAATCGTTTTATAGTACACCATACTTCAAACAACAATAAAATTAAAACAATCCGTACTAAGCAAGTGCACATATCAATCTCTTTATAAAACAATAAAACTAAAGTGTATCTCAAATTAAATGTTATATCTTCATTTGTATGAAGATAGCAAATATGGGAATAAAAATATCATACGTAATGTTTTCTAAAAAAACACACAATTTCACAATCAACAATTTACTGTGCTATTTTGTTTTATTAACAACTTTTATTTTATTCGTATCTAACACTATAATTTATATGGAAAAAGTTTTGTTTATTAAGCCCAAATAAAAACGTTATAACTGTCAGAAGATAGATCGATTTTAAAATCCATAGGGAGATTCTTTTTACTGCAATTAAAACTCTGATACTTTTGATACATTTTACAAATCTGTAATTTATTATTAAACTTATAATCTCGAAAACTTTATTACCGTTTTTTTTTTTTTTTTTTTTTAACAATTTGATGCAGACAACTATTAATCAATTCCTAAAGTCAGGACTGCCACAGACGACTATTTTTATATTTTGTTCGCACCACTATGAAAAAAAAATGCATTTTGTAGTATATTTCTTTCACATATATTGTCAAAGCGTATCAGAAAGACTTTTGTTTTTGAAATTGTCCCCAGTGGCAGTCCTCTAAACTAAATAAATAAAAAAAAAACTCAATGTGAAATGCCGTGATGTAAAGTAAAAGAAAAGTAATAAAATCAAATAATAATAATTAATAATGAAAAAAAGTGTTTAAAAACAGATTTTAAATGCTCGCCTGAAATATTAAAGCTCCTTCGAATTTACAAGGAATATGGCACCACTATTTCAAATTCGAAACCTCTTCCTATTTTTTTCTCCTGTTTAAATATCTGTGTACGATTAATTACAGAAGATGTAATATTTTACTGGTATTAGTCGCAGAAGATGTGTTATTTTCCTGGGATCAAGTACAACGAAAAATTCTATTTCAAAATCGTGGTATGTTTGTATTCACTCGGGATAAATTAATATTTTGAACTTCAACTTTACCTTTATTTCAATTTTCCTTCAAACTCTGTTCTTTGCACATGTTTAATTTGTAAAAGGTATTTCTCCTTTGAATTTCATTATTTTACGGGACGTAGTTAATGCCTGATGTTAAAATGATGCTCGATTTCGGGCCCATCAAATTTTTCTTCTTACATATTTATTTTTAATATGACATCCATAAAAATTATTCTAAGTATTACCTTAATCTGAATTCATGTAATACTAATAGTATAAACATATAATATAATAAGAGTAATAATAGTATAATAATAATAGTAATAATAGTATAATAATAATAGTAATAATAGTATAATAATAAGAGTATAAAATATAATATTCGTATAATACAAACAGTAAGTATAAAATAAAGTAAAATTTAAATATATTTAATGGGAATGTTAACAATGGTATATATTGTTCAAAAATGCAAATGGAGGCGGGGAAAATTCATTGAAATATTTCCATTGTTAATTTTTTTATTATTATTATTTACTTTAATGCGAAAAATAATGTGCTTAATATCAACTTATTTCATTAGTTTTCTCGTTTGCTATATTTCAATTTAAAAAAAACTTAAGAATACGCAGATGCACTATTATTCTTCAAAAGACGACAATACACTTTACTGTATGCGTCAATTCATTTAGAGGAATTGATCTGAGAAGTAAATCTGTTTTAATTCTGGCATAATGAAATGTATTTACTGTTGTGAGATTATTCTGAATGGGATGATTAGATTATTTAAAGTTTCTTTAACCGTTTGATAGGCAAACGACTGCGTTCCTGTAATGTTAAATTCACACCGAAATCTTTGAAATTTTTCATTTCATAGTAAGGAAAAGGTATTTTCCACCGTTTTCCACAAAAGTTATAAAAATGAAATTTATTTAAAACTTCAGGTGCGAATCTTAATTAAACTTTGGTGGGATAAAATATACCCCACCGCCGCTCAAGGCGTGAACGCCGTGTGAGGTCATTTTGATACATGCCAAAGGACATAGACGGATAATCATTGGAAACATGCATTTCAATGAAATGTTTTGATTTTTCCTCCAGATATGGCTACATATCTGACAATATATTTCCCCTATTATCACCCTATAAATATTGATATTTAATGACATAAAAATGTTTTTTTCGATTTTTTAAAAAAGGGATTTTCTCAAAAACTGCTGTACGGAATTTCATGCCATTAACTGAGGATATATACATACCAAGATGCATAACTGGTAATTTTTGTATCTTTTTCTGTTTATAAAAGCTGTGTGAAACAGCGAAATAAAAATTTAAAAAATATAATAATCATATCTTATGTTTATCCAAAAATTACCATTTTCTTTTAAAATATTCCCCGTATGTGCCCGTATATTCTATATAAATGCCGAAAGTTTGTGTTGGGTACTACATATAAATATTTTCAATAATGTATAATAAAATTATCGAAATTCATTTTAAGGCGTTATTTGGGGCGGAGCTACGCAACTTCGACATCCGAAGAATTTTAGGAACAAAGTCAGCAGACAATGTATCAACTGATGTAATTCAAATTTTAATGAACACATGAGCAACATTCTCAACGCTGTCGATATCAAAATGAACATGAAGTTGAAAAATATAGCTTATATGCTTAATGAAATTTAAAATACATCAGTTGACATATTGTCTGCTAACTTTGTTCCAAAAAGTCTTCGGATGTCGAAGTTGAGCAGCTCCGCCCCAAATAACGCCTTGAAATGAATTTCAATAATTTTACTATACATTTTTGTAAATATTTATATGTAGTACCAAACGCAAACTTTCGGCATTCATAGAGAATATACGGGCACATATGGGAAATTTTTACAAGAAAATGAGATGTTTCGGATAACCATAAGATGTGATTTTTATTTTTTATTTTTTTGAATATTTTTTCGCTAATTTCACGCAGTTTTTATAAACAGAAAATTATACAAAAATTGCCAGTTATGCAACTTTGGTGTCTATATATCATCAGTTAATTGCATGAATTTCCGTGCAGCTGTTTTTGAGAAAATCCGTTTCTTAAAAAATTGAAAAAAATATTTTTATCTCATTAAATATCAATATATACAGGGTGATAATAGGGGAAATATAGTGTCAGATATGTAGCCACATCTGGGGAAAAAATCAGGAAATTTGATTGAAAGGCATGTTTCCAATGTTTATCCGGCTATGCCTTTATAATAGCCGATTCGAACAAGACATTTAACCCTAGAACTACCGGAAATTTTACTCAAGTTTTATAAAAACATTCTACACCAGAATTTTTTCTTAAAACTATTTAATTTGTTTATTTAACTTATTATTGTCTGATTTATACATTTAGTTTGTTTTGAAGAAATTTCTGGTTTGAATAAATATTTTGAATGTACATGTCGGGTCCAATGGACCCGTCTGGTAGACGGAAGGTTAAGATATGTCAACCCCATAAGGGGCGTTGGAATATATTATATTCCACCTAATTTAAACAAGATTCGCACGAGAAACATTTAACTAAATTTTATAGTTTTAACTTTTTTGGGGGGTGGGGGGATGTTGAAAAATTTGCTTTTTCTTATTTTAAAATAAAAAAATTTTCGATTCTTCTGGTGAGAATTCAATATTGCAGAGACATTATTGCTTATTTAAAGGGTTAAATGTATGTAATGCAAAACTAAGGTAATTAAGTTAAATAGTTTTAAATAAAAATCGGTGTGAAATCGTTTTTATAAAACTTGAGTAAAATTGCCGGCGGTTCTAGTGTTAAAGAACAACCACTCATCTATTTTCCGTATGTTATACGAAAATAGAAAACTTTAGGCTGGCAAAATACAGCACCGGTGTCCATAAGTGTGTGAAAGTGGATCCATTTCAAAGGGAATATAAAATTTTCTTCAAATAATTTTCATTATGAAAAAGATATACCAGATGCGATTATGTATGTTCTAACTTACCTAACTTAATTAGCTCCTGTACAAATGTATTCAAGTATGCTTCCGCTTATTGGTAGAAATTTCTGAAAGTCAAATTACAACCTATTATGCTTTTTTGACACTTTCCAACATAGTTGAAACTGTTTATGAATTCGTTTGTCAGTCCGTCTCCCTGTCTGTCTGTCCGAACTCTGACTTGCGTTAATATAATTAGTTTGCTCTATAATTGATATACGTTATTGAGATTTATTATGACATATTCGGTATTGAAAATAAAGTATGTTGCGTTCATAGTTTATTTACAGAGACACTCAGAAGTATTCCATTACATTATGGTCTATGGGGAAATGTCGTAATTATATAAATACGTTGCACCTATTGTCGCCGTTTGGTATGCCCGTCTGTCCGCATATAACAGCGTAAAAATTACCCAGCCGAATGCATTGAAATTCAATTTGCATATTTTATCGCGTCATTCCAAGTTTCATGAAAATCTTATTAAAACTTAAAAAGATTTTAATAACAGATATCTTCATTCTAATATTCTAATAAATCCTATCATACGTAATTAATTCAATGTTATCGTAAGATAAGTAATGATTCTAGGTTGCCATGTTGACTACGTCTTTTTTCAGATGGAGTCATAATAATTCCGTATTACTGAATTTAATATATATATAATAGTATAAATTTTGTATTGATGCATTTTTGCATAAGATTGCGACATCTATTCCACCATGATCTGAATAATTTTAAATCTAGTTATAGTACGAACGCACATCATTTGCCACGTTTACGTAAAATTTCCAACTTGTTTCCTTTCGAGTATCTTATGTGTGATTGAACGATCTGGGAATATAATTCTTTTAGATTTAGAAAAATAATTATTGGAATGAAATGTAAACTTGCAAATCAATGTTTTTGATCGTACATTTTCTGTTTACTTTAAAATAATATTATTCAAATTTTTAAACATGAATTCAAAGTATCTGACTCAGATGAAGCATTGTGAAGAATCCAATGGGATTCACAAAAAAGGTCCCATATATTTTCAAATGAGAACTCTAGATAGGAAAAGCAATGTATAAGCATAACAGCTCAAAATATTTCTAAGTCTCAAGGTTCTGCCGGAAATGATAAAAAGAATCAATCCATCTAAACCAATCTTAAAGGTTGACGGAAAAGTAGAACGGCATGAAAAAAAAGAGGAGTTATGGAATCCCTTTTAAGTTGCAAGTTTGCCGATATCTTCCCAGGACAATTTAAAAATGAAACTAGATGCGAAATTTTCTCACGCTAGCAGAGAGGGTCTCTCTTGGCCAATGATATCGAAGTTTGTTAGTGATATCATTCAACCTAGGCTCTGAGTGGGCCGACAGATAGCCTTTGTTTAAGGAAGATGAATTTGAGCGAACGAAGAAAAGAGGGAGATGCGTTTTTGAATCCCAAGGAGAGGGCTGCTCGCTGAGTTGGGACTGCGATTTCGGAGAGGTCCGAAGGGATAGAAGTAGTCTGCCGATTCAGGCAGGATAATATTTCTCCGGTCGAGGCCGCGAGGTAAAAAGGAGTTGACAACGGATTGTTGTGCACGAGAAGCAGCGTCAGCAGTTTTCGTTACGAATTAAGGTAAAAGGACTAAACTTTTTTTGATAAAGAATCCATTAGAAGATTGGATGCCTACCTCATGCTTTG
Organism: Maratus speciosus; assembly: GCA_963932465.1. Taxonomy (NCBI): domain Eukaryota; kingdom Metazoa; phylum Arthropoda; class Arachnida; order Araneae; family Salticidae; genus Maratus; species Maratus speciosus. Next base: position 39,260 of record CAWVRF010001267.1, on the reverse strand, counting down.
TTGAACTTATGCTTTTAAATGAACAGTGTCGTCAGCTGTAACGTACCCAGAAAATGTAAAATAGTTGTAATTCAAGTATAACCAAGAAATTAATTTATCTTATGTCTTTTCAATAAATTGTTTGATTTAATTATTACTTGGGCCTCCGCTTGACTGAAGTTCCACGCTACCACTTCCACATGTTAGTCGAAGGTTTTAAGGAAAACTTTTGTTTTGAGGTAAATGAAAATTTTAAAATTGAAAAATTGGTTAGTTAAAATAGAAAATTATTAACTTATTAATTAATTATAGTACAAGGAAGCTGATACCCTTTGTCATTGGCTCTAAATTTTGAAATTTTTTTTAAAATTAAGAATACAGAAAACTAAAATCGAACTAGATTCTTAAAAAAAAAAAAAAAAAAGAAAAGAAAAGAAATTAGATGTCATGTAAGAAAAGTACCATTGTGAGGAAAGTTTGCTTGAAAAATATTTTAGAATCAATTTGGATTATTTAATGATTGATTTTCCTAAATATATACTTGTATTCAAAATAGAAAAAGCATATGAAAAGGTTGCAAGGAATGTTCAATTCTGAGTAAAATAGGGAAAATTGTTTACCTATAGCATTTGAAAATATATATTTTTTTTTTATGTTCTATATTTTGTGTGTGTAGGGAATGTAAAAAGTGGAAAAATTATACTTTCTTTTCGAAACTAACACTAAAACGTAGAATGACTAAAATTTATTATAGTATTGCTAATTTATTTATGTATATTGTGAATACGTTTGAAAACATTTTATAACGGCAGATAAGGTTAGAATATTCTCGGTGAAGTGTCAAATTCACATCTTCTGAGGTAGTTAAAAAAAAATATATATATATATATAAATAAATATATGAAGAGGGAAATCGTTAGGTTATCTTTGTAGTATCGGTAGGAATATAAAATTGGTAGATAATGGCGAAAATAACGGCATTGAAATATTGCCGAAAGGCTGATCTGCAAAATTTAGCAGAGGTATTAGGAGTTCAGATAGAAGAAAGTGACATAATCGCGACGATTATCCAAAAGATAGAGGCCGCGGACGATTATGATGCCGACTTTGCATTAACGCAAGTGGGATATATAGTGAAAGATAGGGAAGATCTACTTCTTTTAGAAAGAGAGAAAAAAGAAAAAGAAGAGAAAGAAAAAGAGAGAAATTTTCAATTAGAGCAACTAAAATTAACGCAAAATACAGGGAGGCGTAACTCGATTTCCAGTAACGGATCGGAAAGACCTAAATTAGCGCTAAAAACTATAATGCATCGTTTTGATCCAGAGCGTTCGGACATAACTCTATTTTTAAACTTGTTTGAACGACAGGCATTAAGGTCTGGGATAGAAAATGAGGATCTGGTCACGCATTTATTAGCTTTGTTGCCCGTACAGATAGCTGAATTGATCTTGCGCGAACCGACAGACCGAGTTGACAACTTTCAGCATGTGAAGTCAATCCTGTTAGCTCGTTTTAGATTGAGTGGCGAGGCTTATAGACAAAAACTAAATAAACATTTACGAAACCCGAATAGTCCGTGGAAAGACCTCATTTTTGAACTAAACAGCTTTCTAGAAGGATGGTTAAACGATCTTAATATTACGAATTTTACGGAGTTAAAAGATTTGCTAATCACAGAACAAATTAAGAGGCGTGCCCCAGCGGATTTAAGGGAACATTTTATAGATTCGTGGGCCAAATATAAAGATCCAGAAACACTAGCTAAAGATCTGGACGAATACGAGACTATGAAAGGGGTGCCAAAAAAATCGTGGAATGCGAAACCCCCATTAGATAGGCGGGCAGAAAAACCCAAATTCGGAGAAAGATCACAAGATAGTAGTTCAGAAAACCAAAAAAATTGGAGGGAAAGGAACGAAAATAGGGAAAGAGAAAGAATTTTCGAACGTAGGAGAAAGGTTACGTGCTTCATTTGTCAGAGTGACAAGCACCTAAAACGAAACTGTCCTGAATATAAAAAGAATGAAAAACCTCCAGTTAAAGTTCACCACATGAGCAAAGATGTAAGTTTCGAAGAGGGCTTCAAACCGTACTTAAGTCAGGGCAAAATAAATGGAGAAGAAATTACCATTCTTCGCGATACCGGATCTTGTTATGATATCGTTCCATGGAAATTAATTAAACCAAATCAATTAGACGGAAGCGTGACTTGGGTTAAGCAGCCCTTGATGAACGATTTGCGCTGTTTGCCAACAGCAGATGTTATTATAGAAATACAAGGAATAGGGATTGTAAAAACCAAAGCAATTGTAGCCGAAAAAGAAGTCGATATGTCATACTACATTCTGGGAAATGAAACGCAAAAGGTAATTGATCAAATTAAGAACGAAAAACCCAAATTGGTAAATGCAGTGGTGACGCGAAGTCAAGTTAAAACGAAAGAGAAAGTAGAGATAGATGCTTCACCCGCAGAGCAGAAAAATGAGATAGTGAGAGGGACGGGAGGAAAACGGAAAACAGATAGGGGCGAAACCAAAAGGGAAAGTCAATCAGAACGGATTAGCAGTGAACCGACCCCTGAGCAGGAGGATATTCTCCTGCAAAATCTAGTCGAAGATGCTAGTTTAGAACTATGTAAGGTGGAAAAAAAAGACTTTGTGAAAGAACAGGAAGCCGATGAGTCGCTTAAAGAAATCAGAGAAAAGGCGAATCAAAAGAAGTCGCATTTCGAATACAAAGATTCTTTGGTTATAAGAAAAACGAGTGACCAAAAAGGAAATGAAAGGATACAATTGGTTGTACCTTTAAAGTTTAGACAAGGAATTTTAATTGCATCCCACGAGAATGTAGGGGCGCATCTGGGAGAAAAAAAAACAAAAGATAAGATATTAAGGTATTTTTTTTGGCCAAATATTATAAAACAAACAGAACAATTCGTAAAATCGTGCGATTTTTGTCAGAGGGTGGGAAAACCGCAAGAAAAGAAAAAGGCCCCTTTAACATTAGTACCAATCATCTCGGAAGTATTTTCAAAATTATCTATTGATTTGGTCGGCCCTTTGACAGAGTCAAAGAAAGGAAATAAATACATGTTGACAGCCTTATGCGTTTATTCAAAATACCCTGAAGTTGTTCCGATTTCTGACATGTTATCAGAAACTATAGTGGATGCTTTGATGACGGTTTTCAGTCGTTTAGGATACGCGTCAGAGATACAAACGGATAACGGCAGAAGCTTCACTTCAAATTTAACTACGGCTTTCCTGGAAAAATTTGGCATAAAAGTAAGACGCTCGAGCGTGTTTCATGCACAATCGAACGCCGTTGAACGATTTCACAGAACTATTAAGCGTTTACTAAAGGCGATGTGCGTTGAAAATGGGAGAGACTGGGAAGAGAATCTGCCCCATGCATTACTAGTCCTGAGAAATGCAATAAATGAATCTACAGGATTCAGCCCCGCTGAATTAGTTTTTGGAAAAAATTTGAGAACCCCAGAAACGCTACTATTCGAAAAATGGTCGGGTGAGAGTCAAGAGCACGAATTAGTCACCGAATACGTGTTTAATTTGATAAATCGTCTGAAACGTTGCCAAGAATTGGCCGTCGAAAATATGACAATTAGCAGGGAAAAGAGAAAATTCTGGTATGATAAGAATGCAAAAGAGAGACATTTTGAACCAGGAGATCAAGTTTTAATTTTAGTGACAAACAAACCAAACAAAATGTCGGTGAGTTGGACAGGACCAGGGCGAATTGTATCTAAAATTTCGGCTACAAACTATGTTGTAGAGGTCCCCGGTAGACGTCAGAGATCCCAAATTTATCACGTAAATTTACTGAAACCCTACGTAAAACGTGTAGAAAAAATAAATGTTCTGACTTGTGAATTCAATGACGCGGAAACGATGCAGGATTTGGAAATTGTTTTTCCATCAGCCGATTCCAGTAGTTATAAATTTGATGAAGTAGTGGAAGAAAGTCAATTAAAAGATCGTTGTACCCCAGCGCAACTATCAGAACTGAAGAAATTGTTAGACGAATACAAGGAGGTATTTTCTAATGACCCAGGATTGACCGACCTCACTATACACGATATTGAGCTTACCGAAAATAAACCTATAAGAATTAGGCCGTATAGAACCTCTGTAAGACAAAATGAAATTTTGAAAAGAGAAATCAAGCGGATGCTTGATTTGAATATCATAAAAGAAGGAGAGTCAGATTTTAATTCCCCTATGATCCTTGTAGAATGCCCAGGCAAGGAGCCACGTCCTTGCATTGACTATCGTAGAGTAAATGAGATTACGAAAATAGAATATTTTCCCTTGCCTAATATTGAGGAGAGAGTAGAAAAAGTGGCAGCGGCAAAGTATATAACGGTTCTAGATCTAACAAAAGGCTATTGGCAGATTCCGATGACGCCCAGGGCCCAAAAATTGGCCGCATTTGTGACAAATTTTGGTAGTTTTTTCCCACTGAGAATGCCTTTTGGGCTCGTCAATTCTTCGTTTAGATTTTCAAAATTTATGGCAAAAATGCTAAGAGGGCTAGAAGAATTTTGCCTACCATACCTAGATGATATGGCAATATTCTCGGAAACGTGGGAGGATCATCTGAAACATCTGAAAGCAGTATTGGCTAGAATTAAGGATGCGAAACTAAAAATCAAGATAGCTAAATGTAAATTTGCGCAAAAAACAGTTAAGTACTTAGGTCATGTCGTAGGAGAAGGGCAGCGTAAACCAGCGGAAAATAAAATCAAAGCGATTACAGAATTACCAGCACCCAAAAATAAAACGGAAATTCGGAGATGTTTAGGCATGGCAGGATATTATTCACGATACATTAAAAACTATGCGACAATAGTAGAACCACTCACGCGTGCTCTAAAAGGGAAAGACAAGAAAAGCAAAATAACATGGAGCGACGAAATGAGTAAAGCGTTCGATACATTGAAAAAGAAACTAACGGAAGAACCTATTTTGTACGCCCCAAAGTACGACTCAGAGTTTGTAATACAAAGTGACGCGTCAGAAAAAGGTATTGGTGTAGTGTTAGCGCAAAGACAAGGCTCAGAAGAGCATCCAATAATTTATCTAAGCCGAAAATTCACGGATACGGAAAGAAAATTTAGCGCCTCCGAACGTGAATGTGCAGCAATCATATTTGCAATAAAAAAACTGAGACACTATATTGATGGACAAAAGTTCACAGTAGAGACTGACCATAACCCATTAATTTTCTTAAAAAACAATGCGGGAAACAACCCTAGATTGCTCAGATGGGCACTTACATTGCAACCGTATCACTATGCGATTAAGTATAGACCAGGCAAAGATATACCACATGTGGATTATCTGAGTAGGATAGAATAAATCTATCTCAAAAAAGAAAAAGAAAACAATTTTATGTAAATAGAATTTTATTTTTGTATTTTAATATGGTTTTGGAAATGTAAATGCACTTGTTATAAGAAATGAAAATTCTGCTAAAGTCTTAGGTTCTGAGCCACTCTAATATATGAGCTAACCTTTTCTTTGCAGATATTACGTCTTGCAGCCGAAATATCATTTAAAGGCGGGGGGTATTGTGAAGAATCCAATGGGATTCACAAAAAAGGTCCCATATATTTTCAAATGAGAACTCTAGATAGGAAAAGCAATGTATAAGCATAACAGCTCAAAATATTTCTAAGTCTCAAGGTTCTGCCGGAAATGATAAAAAGAATCAATCCATCTAAACCAATCTTAAAGGTTGACGGAAAAGTAGAACGGCATGAAAAAAAGAGGAGTTATGGAATCCCTTTTAAGTTGCAAGTTTGCCGATATCTTCCCAGGACAATTTAAAAATGAAACTAGATGCGAAATTTTCTCACGCTAGCAGAGAGGGTCTCTCTTGGCCAATGATATCGAAGTTTGTTAGTGATATCATTCAACCTAGGCTCTGAGTGGGCCGACAGATAGCCTTTGTTTAAGGAAGATGAATTTGAGCGAACGAAGAAAAGAGGGAGATGCGTTTTTGAATCCCAAGGAGAGGGCTGCTCGCTGAGTTGGGATTGCGATTTCGGAGAGGTCCGAAGGGATAGAAGTAGTCTGCCGATTCAGGCAGGATAATATTTCTCCGGTCGAGGCCGCGAGGTAAAAAGGAGTTGACAACGGATTGTTGTGCACGAGAAGCAGCGTCAGCAGTTTTCGTTACGAATTAAGGTAAAAGGACTAAACTTTTTTTGATAAAGAATCCATTAGAAGATTGGATGCCTACCTCATGCTTTGTTGAACTTATGCTTTTAAATGAACAGTGTCGTCAGCTGTAACGTACCCAGAAAATATAAAATAGTTGTAATTCAAGTATAACCAAGAAATTAATTTATCTTATGTCTTTTCAATAAATTGTTTGATTTAATTATTACTTGGGCCTCCGCTTGACTGAAGTTCCACGCTACCACTTCCACATGTTAGTCGAAGGTTTTACAGCATTTTAAACCGGGTGATTTTTTTGGAAAGATAAAAATTAATATTTCATACGTTAATTTAACATTATCCACTTTACATTTTGAACTCCTTGAACTCTATAAAGATCTAACAAAAATATAAAATATATGCATCACCGGACTGACTTAATTCTGCGATTTGATAAATCAGCATTCTCTGTATGAACATACAGAGTATACATCAATGCATTTTCGATTGTTTGATAATATAATGTTACAATGGCGAATAAGAAGCACTCCATACGTTTGACCTCCATCGTTGGCACCATGGCTGAGTGATTTCTGTTTCTGCACCAAGGAGATGTTTATTGCTTGTAGCGCCACCTATCATTGGTATTCGGAACTAAAACTATGAATAAAAGTTTTAAAAAAATTCCTGACAACTTACATAAACTTCCTTGAAGAATTTTTTAAATAGTTGTCACCATTTGCAAGTTATTGGATTTTAAATGCAGTCAGTCAGTTTTAGACACCCGGGATATTCGATTGTTTAACCTTTTAAGGCGGTTCTCAAATAAATATTTTTCAACAACGCTGAACTATCTGACACATTTTCAGACTCATTTTTAATCGCAAGACTTTTCTCAAATCCAAATTGATTACCTTCTGACCCATTTTTGAATTGATTTTTGTTTGCGAACACACGCAATTGGTAAGTGTTCTTATTCAAAAACTGTGTAATCAAACTGTTTTTTCCGTTTTTCGGTTGGGTTGGTTGATTGAGGTTTAATGGCAGAAAGTCCCTTACGGACATTGTGCACCACGATTCTCGGTACAGGCCGAAGAATTTTCGGAAAAGTGCTGCAAAGTTTGGCATTTTAAACCGAATTTTTAGACGCGAGTTCGCGGCAAACGCTAAAGAACTGAATAATCACTTATAATACAGAATTTGGGTTCCTTTAAAGCAAAAAAAAAAAAAAAAAAAAAAAAAAAACTTGTTCGATTTCAAATTACAACAATAATCATACCTGTAATTGTCATGGTTTCGCGCTAAAAAATGAGTCAAAAAACATGTCAGAAAACTTCGCGTTAAGCGAGGAAAAATATTTTTTTTTAGATCCGTCGTAAATGCACATCACATGCAGGCATGATATTATAATTATTTGAAATCGAACAGTCTTTTTGGTTTTTAAATTTATTAACATCTTGAGTAATAAGATGTACAAAAAAATTAGAAATTCAAAAGGTAAAGAAATCCTAGAAGTGTTCGGTCTTGATACAAGGGTTCCGGCGCATTTTTTGTTTCGCCTTGTGCTTTAGAAAATGGTTCCGCGCAATATTTATTTTAACTATTATAAAAATTGTTGCTACTCTCGTACGTTTAAAACTACATAGTCTTACTCGATTATATTAATTATATCCATATATTTAGAAACATGGGATAATCACGTGATTCATATACATACATATATTTGTATGTAAATGAAGAGAAGATAATCAAACACATTTTGCTACAAGGTGAAATCAAAATAATAACAGTAATAACAATAACAATAATAATAATACTGGGAGAAAATGCAGAGCATCCTAAAATAAACTGCCAGATTTTTAAGTTGAGTAACAAGTAAATGGGGGAAACGTATTGGGGTATATTGAAGTGGGGTATTTCTTTAATAAGCTTCTTTGCTTTAGTTCCAAGTATTAGCTCTAGAGGTCGCTGGCTCAAATGAAACTGTCAGAACGCCCAAAAGATCGATTAAAAATGGATCAGCAGTAAATCAGTTTTTAACTATTCACCCTGCATAGCAGTTTAAGCGTTAAAAAAAAAAAAAAAAAAAAAAAAAAAACGGAGTGGGGAGGGGAGGTTGAAAAAAGTTTTCGTGTTAGAATTACAATATTATTTTGAGGATGACGACAGTTTGAGACAGTGCATCACTTTTATCGGTCAAATTTGGACCTACAACGATGAAGTTTAGTAAAGAAATTTCGTAATTTCCAGCAAGAATGGCTTCAATAGCTGCCACTGTTTACTTGTTATTCATTTTTTTAAATCACCAGTTCGTTTTTTAGGATACTCTGTTCATAACTGAAGCATATATATATATATATGTGTTACCGGCCAAACCCGATTTTAGGCCAAACTAGTTTATCCTAACGCGCATTGGATAAACTAGTTTTTCCTAGGCCAAACTAGTTTATCCTAACGCCCATAGGATAAACTAGTTTTTCCTAGGCCAAAATAGTTTATCCTAATGCCCGTAGGATAAACTAGTTTTTCCTAGGCCAAACTAGTTCGGCCTAACGTTCATAGGATAAACTAGTTTAGCCTGCTATTCATTGGTCCAAACTAGTTTATCCTAGGCCGATCTAGTTTATCCTAAGGCAATTCAATTTGGCATGATTTTATTGATCCCAAACGCCGCCCCAGTGCCAGCTTTCTAGTTTATCCTAGGCCGATCTAGTTTATTCTAGGCCAATGCAATATTTCGTGCTGTAATTGATGTTAACCAGTGTTGAGCACGCTCACAAATAAATGAATAAATAAATAAAATTTAATAAAATGACGAACCTATTCAAACTCAAATACAATTTCTCAAAAATGAGTCAAGTTCGCGCTCAAATTCAAAAATTTTCAAACGAATCAACTCAACTCAAATACAACTATGGAAGTGAGCTAAGTTCACTAAAAACTCGTGTTTTTTTTTTTTATTTGTTACTATTTTTTTAAATATAATACATCTTTAGAGTCCAAATTTACAAAATTTTGTGAGGTAGTCTTTTGGTTATTCGATGTAAGGGTCTTTACGGGACCACCGAATTTTCCTTTCGACACTCAATCCGGCCTGGGTTTGGGGATTACTTTATTCGAGAGGTTCGCACCGGGTTGGACCGGGACTCAATTTTTTTTGGCTTAAACCAGTTTTCAACCCAACTCGTATGAAAATCATTTGGACTGGCAGGATCTCTGGTCTGTTCAGTAAAAATATCCGTAACATTTGGCCCGGCCCAACATTTTTTTAATGCACGTTCTTTTAAATCGCTATTATTCCACAATGAAAATTTATATATTTATTATTATTATTATTATTAAGATGAGTAGATAGATTTTTATGCAATAAAATTTAAGTACGGTAATACCTGAGAAAAATAACCTGCCTATGACGGAATTCCGTGTTTAAGAATAATAAATATATTGATCCATGTAAAATAAGTATATTAGTAACTGTAAAAAGAATATAATGCATTTACAACAGACGATGAACCTTCTAAGATAGGAAACTGTCTAAAACGGACTTCTCTTCTTTCCTATACAATTCCGTCTTAGAAGATTTTATTGTATAGAATTTTTAAAATTTGTAAATTTCCAAATCATAGAACGTGGATTAACGATATTAATGATATTACTGTAAACTATATTGATTTTTTAATGAATCTCTATTTGTATGTAAATATCTGAATAATTACTAATACCATTAATTTATTTTTAGTGCTTGGAGACTTGAAAATCTGAATCTTTTCATATAGAGAAAACTTCCGAGACGGAATCACATAGGAGAGAAAAAACTTCAGTATAGTTAAGTTACTTTTTTAGCAGGTCCGTCGTCTCTAGCAAATGTATATGTTTTTTTTTTTTTTCAAACGGATTATCATATTCAATTTGCACCGACAAAAAAAAAAAAAAAAAAAAAAAAAAAAAAAAAAAAAATCCGCTTAAAACAGAATTTCGTTATACAGAGATTCTTTTAAAAGGTTTTACAGTACTGTATCCCCATCCATATAAATGTATATGTACTATTCTTTAAAGAGAATTTTAATTGTAGAATAATGGTAGCTTAAAAATGTATGTATTTTAGGCCAATTAGGACCGGGACTTTTGAAAATTCCGCCGGATTTTTGAAAATTCTAGATTTCTGAAAGAATATCAAATGTAATTCTGATATTCTTAATGGTGCATTTATTCATAATTAATTTAAAGCAAGCTATGTTTATGTGACAAAAAAAAATATATATATATATATATATATATATATATAAAACACAATGCCGGATTTTCGAGGTTATACTGTACATTATATAGCAATCCTCTAAATTCTTCCTCTCCTAAATTTTATAATAATCTCTGATCCCATTCTTTGGTCCTTCAGCACACAATTTGTCACATGGAACATATTTTGTAACTACCAGCGGCGGTGAAATGGGGAAGATAGGGGGACAGTATCCCACTCCCCACCGAACAAAATATATTATACAGGGGTGACATCAATACTACTTTGCGCAAAGTTGGCACCTCAGCGGTTGTTGTGATCAATAAAAGTACGTCAAATTGTATTGGCCTAAAATAAACTAGATCGACGTAGAATAAACTAGAAGGTTGGCGCTGGGGCGGTCTTTGGGATCAATTAAATCATGTCAAATTGAATTGGCCTTGGATAAACTAGATCGGTCTAGGATAAACTAGTTTGGACCAATGAATAGCAGGCTAAACTAGTTTATCCTATGAAAGTTAGGCCAAACTTGTTTGGTCAAGGAAAAACTAGTCTATCCTATGGGTATTAGGGTAAATTAGTTTGGCCTGGGAAAAACTAGTTTATCCTATGCACGTTAGGATAAACTAGTTTGGCCTAGGCCAATCTAGTTTGGCCTGAAATCGGGTTTGGCCGGTAACATATATATATATATATATATATATATATAATAAATTTGAAATCACAAATATATGAAGAAATTGATAAAGTTCTAAAGATAATTTAGAAATGAACATAGGAAACCAGTATGTAAAATAAGAAACTATGAATGACTCACAGAATCGTCAGAGGAGCTTGTGAGTTTTTTCGTAGAAGATGCGTTATTTCATCCAATTTTGTCGGCGTTAAGCTTAAAATGACAAAATTTAGCTCCTTATAACGCAAACATTACAGAAAATAGATAATAAAAAGCTAAGAGATCCAAAGAAAGATACACCTCATACAGGATATTAAAACTATATTACAGGATATTAAACTATTATATAATATAATATAATATAATTTATATATATATATATAATATTATTATATAATATAATATAATATATATATATATATGTTATATAAAAATTTTTACCTTTTACTATTCATTTAAATTATTCTAAATTGCCGGTCTATTCATTATTTCCCTTTTTTTTTAATACGCTCTATTATTTATTTCTAGCTAAATTCCTCTACTTTTTAAAACGCGTATCTTAACAATAGATTTATTCCAAAACGTAATCTAAACTTTTAATCCCTTCATTAATTTTTTATCGTCTACCAAACTGTAAAGTTCTGAACGCAGTTACTTATTTTTCAAATATTTATCAAAGCCATTTTTACTTTTTTATTCTATTTCATCTCATTTTCCCGCCCGCGAGGCACCAGCATTTTCACATCGAAATCATTCCATTAGCGGCGCTGGGATTCTTTCCTGTGACGTTTCTTGATCGCTCTCCATTGGCTGAGTGTCGGATCCCAGTTTCACTTCGAGGCTCGTTCGTGATTTTCGTTGGTTTAGCTTGAAGTTGTCATTTCAATCGGAATTCCTCCGCGCATTCTCATAAATAGCGAGAGCATGAACTCAGAACGAGAGATTTTTTTTGTGCTGTGATTGTTTACAAAACCTGTTACCCGGTGTCCTTAGCCATGTGGAATATTCATTTCTTAAATTAACATCTATTTAGCATGAGCAATTAGTTTATGCTCGAGTGAAATGCTCTGATTTCTCATCTGCGGGAATTGTTCAGTGTTGGTATGTTCTGATGGAATAAACAGTTGTTCTATGACTACGTTTCCATGTGTTTAATTGGGAAAACCCCATATTTCTTCATACGCCTTTTTTCGCCACTCAAGCTGCCTTGTTTTCATAATGAAACAATAAGTGTTTGATTGGACTATACCAATATTATCATCGCTCTACAGTTGCTATATTTTCAGAGTTGATACCTCCGCTAGCAATGCTTGTGCTAAGTGGTAGGATTGCTTACAACATCACCAACGGCTGATTAAAATGTGGTATGACTCCAGTAATACGTAATAAGCACGATTTCAACTACACCCATTAAATTGTTTCGTAACATATATATAAATTTCATTAAAACATCCATGTAAATGAAAGATCCAAGTTCTCTTTGAAACAACTCTCGTAATAATAAAATATTTGGTTTCTAAAATAATGGCAACTTCTTTTCCAGGATAGAATTAGAAATCGAGTATTTTTATAAGCATAAAAAATGTGTGTTATACACAACTATTAGGTTTTTATTTTGATTGATTTTATACTTGATATCAAATTAAGCTGTGGTCGATACATATTTATATTTTTCAAATAAAAGTTTATGAGCTTGTTTCGACTTTTCGGGACGAGAAGACATCCATATCAAAATAAAATGAGTTTTCTGTTTTTCAAACAGTGGGCCAGTACCAAAATTTTGCATTGCACAAATGATGAATAATATAATAAGTAGTTATAAGACAGCAGTGTATTTTTATGTTATGTGTGGTCTAGTAGTAAAACTAAGAAACTAGTTTAAAGAACAGATAGAAGAGTCTAGAATATTTCTAAATGGATATTACTTGACATTATTAAATTTTTAAATGTGAGAACTTCTTTAGTCATTATTAACCAATATTTTTGTTGAATTAAACCGATTACCTAAGAGATGGCGGATGTGAGAAAATTGACAAACATTGACATAGATATTTGACATTTGTGCAAAAAATATGTATACATATATCTGAATTTTGAATTAAGTTTCTTGCAGTTGCCCTTTTTAATGATAAAGGATTGCTTAAATTGCAAAATGTAAGAACATTGAAAAATTTAAATTAAAGTAAAGATATATATAAAAAAAAAAAATACGATGCTATTGATGCACTTAAAAATAGAAAATATTTTTTCGAAGGAAAGTCTCGATCTCAAAACAAAAAATTGTGAGGTGCTGATAGAAATACTCCATGTAAATTGGAATTTTAACTGCATTCAAAATATATGTTTGTAGAAATTTAATGCACATTGATTTTGACGAATAAATGTACACTGTGGTCGGTGTCTAGAAGTAATTAGTCCAGGCAGATTCTTGAGGAAATCTTACACTTTAATGTTCTTGAATATATGGATGAGGTATTTACAGATGGGGTATTTACATTTAGATTAAACATGATAATTATAACTGGCCAGCGACATTCTGCTTTAAAACCGAGGTCCGCTGGCCCGGTATTCGGTCGACAGCGACGTTTCACACGTCTGCTCACACGAGCAACCAACAGTCATCTCATCTTTTTCACAATAGTTTTTGTAAGTTCAGCAGTTTTTTTCGTTGACTCAGAGGTTGGGATGGATCGTCCCGAGCCTCATTTAAAGAATCTGCTGGTCTTTGCAGAGCAGAGTTCAAACTCTGTCACCACATGTTAAGATTATTTGCTTCATTTTTTTCCATTGTTTAGGCAAATTATTATCGATAGTTTTGATAAAAATTGACCGATTCAATCTTAATTAAGATCTAAAAATTTTAATAAATTGTATTATTATCGCAATCATACAATACTCATCAGGAAGTAATCGAAAATTGATGACATTTACAATTTTGTGTATTAAATTAATAGCGTGTAAAAAATACTATAAACAATGCTGAAAGCTAAATCTTAAATGAGAGTGTAAACAATGTGAAATAAACAACAATTACTTTATAAAAATGGAAATTGAAAACAAATCCCTATTGTTGAAAGAGTTAAAAACAGCGTCGAATCAATTTTTAAAGCTGCTACTTTTAATACTAAGTAGCATTGTTGTACACATTGTTGATCTAACAATGATAGAAGCTTTCAATTTCGTTTTGTTCTGGTAAAAATCTTCTTGCTTGATGTTTGCTAAGAGCTATGATTAAACGATTTTTGCTTTAAAACGTTTGATATTTTTAAAGATTGTTCTATTTTGATATATGAGTTTACGAAAGATGAATTTTAAAGGTTTCTTAGAGAAATTTACGTAAGTAACAGCATTTCTAAAACACATTTTGTCTTTCTAAATTCCGATATACATTTGCTAACATGGTAGGTATGAAATATCCCGGACAGACCAGATTCACTGCGCCAATAATTGCGACAAAAACAATAATTATACAATAATTATTTCTTTTTCTTGTTTTCTTTTCTGTCTTTAATAGTAAACTGCATAGTAAATGTTATATAGTAGCCAAATTAAACCCTGTAGCAGAAGTATTTATATACGTATACTAACTGTATAATATGAAACAGCATACGTAAAACTATAACATAATATATTAATTAATACAGTATATTTATATTTAACGATATTTATTTATATTTATTCTGAGAAGCAAATATATCCTCCGGAAATGAAACAAAATCGTTAATTACATTTATTTTAAAAAGCCGCCAAAATGTCTAAAGTATTTAATAACTACAAATTAAATTACTGTTTTATATTATTTTAGATTGCTTTTACTTTAATTATTATTTTTTAACACTTTTATGTATTTATTAAATGCGCATTAAACTACACCGTTTCGGATACAACTGGCGATCTACAACTATTTTTACTGATGTATCTTCTGGCCACTGATAATACGTAAGTACAGCTTACGTCAATGTATTTAAAATTACATCATCTCTCATTTTGTACATGAAATCCATTGTACATCTGTTTCATTTATGAGTATATGCAAGCACTATTATACAGGAAAGGGATGCAGTTAAGATATTCTAAGTAACAATGATATAAAAAAATCAGAATACAAAATTATACAAAATAATATTCTTTATTTTCCCAAAAACTTGCATTAATATACTTATTAATGCTTCCCATAAAATTGCATTTTTCTTAAATTACTACACTGTAAAAAATACGGAAACTGTATTATGAAAGCGACATTTAATAGTGTTATCTGTCAAAGAATATAGATGGAATTCATACACACTTCATTTTGATACATTCACAAAGAAACCACCCGATTGTCTGTATTAAACTTTTTATGGAACTTTTTCATAGTTCACTTTAAAATAGTCAAATGTTTCATAATCTACGAAAATGTAATGTGATAATGCATGGAAATATACAAAAACTTCTTCCAAGTTACTCATGATTCTGAAAAGCATTTTTTATCATTAGAAACTTCGAAAACCAATGTAATTTTTGCTTTTAAAGAATCATTTATAAAAACAACATTCTTTTTTCTTCCACGGATTTTCGGAAGCGTTTCCGAGCAGTTGTTGTAATATATTAAATTGATTTCTCAATCCTGAATGTAAGATTTATTTATAGATTGTACGATACTATTTATTCTGAATTAAACGTTTTATTAATTTATTATTGCGTAATATAATTTATTAATGCAAGAGTAACAAAATAATATTAATATTAAAGCTGTTAATTATCACGCTTGCCCGTAAAACATGTTTGATGAACATGGAAATATGTTAGTTGAGAGTGGATAGCATTCAAAGAACTAGTATACTGAATTGAGAAAATTGATTAATAAACTATACAAAAATAGTTGGGAACGTTTCCGAAAATGAGAGGCAGCAAAAGAAACTTTATTTTTATAAATGTTTCTTGAAAAAATAAAGTAAAATAGAATAAAATACATTTAATACATATTTAAAAAATGAGGAAATTTAGAAGTTACATATTGAATTACTTTGATCTCAAAAGGCTTCAATAGTATTTAAGAAGCTCTATAAGTTTATGTAAGTAAAATGCTATATATACCGATTATGTATGATGAATTATAATTGTTGTTTTATCTTATGCTTTCATTTCCATGTCTATATTTCTCTAATATATATTTTCAGATTTCGATCTCGTAAAGATTTCGATGACGATCAGGATAGTACAAAAGAAGAAAAGTATTGGAAAATTTTGAGAAAAGAAGTTGTTGTTGATAGGTATAGAAATTCTTGATAATTTTCTTTTTTTTAGATTTCTATAGAATGTTTTGTTAATTGTCTGGTACATCATTCATCTGTACTGATTTTTTTTTCGATAAAGCTACCAACGCAGTAAACAACACTTTCAATTGTTTTTTGTATGCTTCCCTTAAATTTCCAAATAGAAAACATAGATTTTTTTTCCTTGAATAATCTAGGGCGAGAGGTAGGATTTTTTTAAATTGCTCTTTTATTATTAATTAGTTGAAAAATATATTCCTTTGAATGAAAAAAAATCTTTTCAAAGTTAGAATAAAAATCTTTAGATTGTGGAGTTTAATCGCTTAACTCTAGTATGATATAGTGTTAGGATATTCATATTTAATAACGTAATATCTTATTGAAACGAATTAGTTAGTTATTTTATATATATTATAAGCTAATTTATGATATATTTTCTTACTTTTTTATACCGACACTTGTATGTCTCTAATAGTAATGTTGTTTCTCTACAGATATATGAGTAATGGGCTCTAGCTTATTTTATATTAAATGGTTTTGAGAAAAATATTTTTTATTATTTATGTTTAACAACAAAAATAAATGTAGCTAATTAATAATAAAAAAAATCCACAGAAAGAATGTGTTCACAGGACCGGGCGGATCGTGTTTGTGAACTGTCAAAGCTCTGTTTTGTATTTGTACCACTTACTGGGTCTATCAATTTTATTTAAATCATTTTTCACGATATACTGTTTATATTCAATTTAGTGCGTTTTAAAAATTCACTCAGATTCAAATTCGATGGGTAATCTTGTTTATTTAGAGTTTTATTTGATAAATAATTACCGTCAGAAAAAATGGGTCATGCCGTAGATAGACAGTTAACAACTGACTAGATAGCTCAATAAATGAATCAAAAAATAAAAACAACAAATTAGAAAAGAAGCCTGGTAGTAATTTTCAATGTGACAATTCGTTGCCAGTCTTACCTGTGTAATATATACCATGTATATATATATATATATATACAGATTCATCATATAAGGTGTTGCTGATTTCGAATTAATATAACTAAGGCTTTAATACATTAAAATCATTTATTTTTACACTGTTAGATTAGGAAAATTTGTGATGTTTTTTACATTACTTCTTTTTTTATTATTATTAAACTTTAATATGAGCTCTCCCCGTTTCCCAGCAAACATCTAAGAGGTCGCCGGACCTCCAATCAGGTGCGCTTTAAACTGGTTAAACCAGTGAACAATGGTTTTGTTTGTTGGAGGATCTTGTCTATACGTACTGCGAAAATCACATTGTACCACAATAACAAACGTAAACTGTGCGTGCCACAACATACACTGAGCTTTCTGCTGTAAACTCACCATGATTGCTGTTAACTGACTTAAGAGTGAAATGGCATCGAGCGTAGTTCAGTGTCATCTCCACTGCCAAAACTCCTTCAGATTTTGTACGATATCACGTTTGTTTCGTATCGATTGATTACCTAATTGTCGTGTGATTTATTTCTCAGTCAGGGACACCTTTTTCAATGAACATGTACATTAAGTATCAATTGTGGAAAAATCACGAACATGAAGAATACAATTCCGTGGGCTAGATAAAATCGCCAATACTTTTACAATAGTAAAATATATAGAATAACATGTGACATCAATTAATTAATATTAAACTTAATTGAGCAGAATAACCCCATTCCGTTTGATATTTAACGATATATATATATATATATATATATATATAACATCATGTCTGTCGAAATAACGGCTCCGAACACAGCAACCACTTAATCCAAAAAATGCAATTTTTAACAAAATAGTTCTCACAATCTGTGAAAATGCTGGTATGATGATAGATAAGTTCACATCTATTAAAAATAACTTTTTACCCTTGTTTTGAATTTATTTTTCAAAAACTTTATCGTTGAAAATGCACATATCTGGAAAATTACCCATATCGTGTAATATTTTTTTAGATACTTATGTACTTTGAATTCGGTTTGTCTGTCCGTCTCTTTGTAAGTTTGTACGATCGCTGAGTCGCCTAAATAAACTCAGATTGTCATGTAATTGATATATGTTATTGAGGTCTATTATGGCATGATCAGTATTGAAAATTAATCAAGTAGCATTTATAGTTTTGAAAAACGATCAACAGAATTCCATTACTTTATGGTCTGTCGGAAATGGTATATGGTATATGATATGCTATTCAATTTCAAATTTATTGTAACTGATACACATAGCTGAGGGCACTGAAAGAAGATTGCTGTATGCATAAAATTTTATCGCTCATTTACATCATATATATATATATATATAACATCATGTCTGTCGAAATAACGGCTCCGAACACAGCAACCACTTAATCCAAAAAATGCAATTTTTAACAAATTAGTTCTCACAATCTGTGAAAATGCTGGTATGATGATAGATAAGTTCACATCTATTAAAAATAACTTTTTACCCTTGTTTTGAATTTATTTTTCAAAAACTTTATCGTTGAAAATGCACATATCTGGGAAAATTACACATATCGTGTAATATTTTTTTAGATACTTATGTACTTTGAATTCGGTTTGTCTGTCTGTCTCTTTGTAAGTTTGTCCGATCTCTGAGTCGCCTAAATAAACTCAGATTGCCATGTAATTGATATATGTTATTGAGGTATATTATGGCATGATCAGTATTGAAAATTAATGAAGTAGCATTTATAGTTTTGAAAAACGGTCAACAGAATTCCATTACTTTATGGTCAGTGGGAAATGGTATATAGTATATGATGCTATTCAATTTCAAATTTATTGAAACTGATACACATAGCTGAGGGCACTGAAAGAAAATTGCTGTATGCATAAAATTTTATCGCTCATTTACAGACACACAAAAAATAATTCGGTTACAATACTGTGCATGAGGAATAACTATTGAAGTGCGTTTCAACTATAGTATGCGTTTTTAAATTTCACTAATTTGTTGCATACTACTTGGTGTGTTTATATTCTATAAAGTCTGTGTATAAATTCTACAGTTCTGCACATAAGAATTTGAGAACATTTTCGTTTATTGGCATAAATTCTTGAAGGAGAAATTTCAGCTATGTTATGCTTTTCCCAGTGAACTAAATTTGAACATATCATGCAGAATATATAAATCTACGGATCATATACAGGGCTTCACAAAATAATTTGAATACGCTTCTGTTTTATGAACGTTAATTATTGTTATTAAAACTTTTAAAACTTTTAAGGGTTTTTAAATTTTTTTGATTTATTTTTTGCACCACCTTATTAAATGAGGAATTTTTGAATGACTGAATATGAAGAAATTAATATGTTGAAAATTATTTCTTACTCTATCCATGACGCATGATTTTTCTTTCTTTTTTATGTTTATTTATACGTCCCAAATTGTTTTCAGATTCATGTTTGATTCTGCTGAGTTTGATCACAAAGTTGAAGCTGCCTTCAAGATAATGAAAAGGTCATCTGAAGTCCGTGAAGAGGCCATAAAATGGTTTGAAAGTGAAATGAAAGCAGAAAGGGAAAAGGTGTGGCGAAAGTTGATGAGAGAGAAGAATATAGACTTGTCTAGCGCCATGCCTTACTTGATTAAGATAAATCAAGCCGATGCTGCTTGGAGAATTATGGATGATCTATCTAGAGGATATGTATATGAATGGCAGCGTAGAGTAAATTTTACCATCTTGGAAATGTTTATCCTTAGACACAAAGCGTAAGCCACATTAATAATAATAATAATAATAATAATAATAATATTTATATTATTACTTCCTAGAAATAGCATTGATCATTAATGTTTAAAAAGGAATTTTTAGTAATGCAATGGCAACTTTTCTAATAAAATACAACAGATATGTTAAAAAATGGTATTGTAATAATAAACATGCAATGTGATAATATATATTATAAGTGCATTTTTAAGATCAGATTAACTCTATACTTAAATTTACTGCGTTCGATATAATTGACGGGTCTAATAAAATTAAGATACTCTTGATATTTTCTGAGTATTTTAGAAAACTGCTCAGTTTTCTTACATTTAAATTAAAATAAATGGTATTTCTAAATTTAATTTTTTAATTTATATTTTTTTTATCAAAAAATTATTTTAATCAAATATAATTGCACGGATCGAATGTGATTATTTTTCTGCTAGTAATTTGTAAGGAATAATTAATCCTTTATTAATTTGCCAGATGCTAAATCGTTGAAGACACTAAATAGTAATAATTATGAAAAATTTGTGTATTACATTATTCCTCACGAATAGCCTCCGTTTTGAATTAAAAATACAGCATCAATTAAGAGTTTTCTCAAGTTCAAAATAGCTTCTTTCTGACACAAAATGTTATTGCAAATTAACATAGATAGGTTTTTTACTTCATGTGTTTAAAAAATTATGTTAAATGTGCAGTTCAATGAGATGTATTTGTACCACACGCTAAGCCTCTAAAATTTATTTTAAGCATTATTCATGATGTATATATATATTATACATGATGTATATATGTATTATATATTTTCAGCTTAGTGCATTGATCCGTACATCCCTGACGTAAAAGAATAAACATTTTCAATTCTCCGTTTAAAAAAAAAAAAATCTTATTTCTGATATTTCTGTATAGCATTTTGTGATTACATAAAGCCTACTTACTTCAAACTAATGTTCCTCCCTAGATTCTGTTCAGCCAGTGTTGTTCGTGGTCCGAAGAAATAACTAATCTGTGGTTTCGAGTTATTTAGTTCTAAAAATATATGGATAATGACATACACAGTAAAAAAAAAAAAAAAAAAAAAAAAATATTTTTTCTAACAAAAAACCTGTCTGTCAAGCCACCAGTTAAAAAGTGTCTATTTTATATAAATAATCTGTATTGACTACGAACTTTCTGTTATTTTAACAGATCTTGGCTGCCAGTTTGGAATAAATACAGATTATTTCCAT
The DNA here is from genome assembly GCA_963932465.1 of Maratus speciosus. Taxonomy (NCBI): domain Eukaryota; kingdom Metazoa; phylum Arthropoda; class Arachnida; order Araneae; family Salticidae; genus Maratus; species Maratus speciosus. The sequence continues at coordinate 17,958 of CAWVRF010001267.1, read as the reverse complement.
AAAATAAAATGCTTTTTGATGCTTCTAGTTGACACATTTTTCTGTAAAACCAACATTTTTTTTTTTTTTTTTTTTTTTTTTTTTTTTTTTTTTTTTTTTTACAGTGTAAAAGGTAAATCTGCCATAAAATAAAATTTTCCAGTACTGCAGACTTTAGTTGTCTAGGTTTTGGACAAAATGTTATGATAAAACAATAAGATAATACTCCCTATCTCCCAAATTAGTTGCTACATTTGATTACTTTTGTTCTGATTATCGATTCTGATGATTTTATGATTTTGTTTGAACATTTTTCAGACATTTCAGGTTGCTATGCTATCAATCAACAATATTTGCTTACCAAACATTCCCTCCGTCTCTCCTTAAATAAGTACCAAATTAGTTTAAAAAATCCAGGTTTCACACGCTTTTAAGCCACGTCCCATTTTGTGAGGATTCTTCCACCAGTAATCGCATAAAACTACCTTCTAGCTAATGAATCGTTAATTCTTTAGGAAGAAAATTATTTTTATGGTATACTGGTGATAGAATCCTTACAAAATGGTGTCGATCTACTAAACTACATTGAAAGTTATTTATGACTCCATCCACTTTAAATGTAGCAACTAATTTGGGACAAAATTTTCGATCTAAATGTCGCAACTAATTTGGGACGGAGGGGCAAATAAATAAGATTATAAATCGACGATAACGACGGTACTCCAGGGTTCGTACATATCAAGGGATGCCGGCGATTTTAGGTAGTGTAGTACCAGAAAAATCATAAAGTACTGGTAGATATATCTGAAGGTAGAATTTATTTTCATTAAATAAGACACATAAAATGTTCCTAAAAGGTGCTTGAAAGTCCTTGATGCGTACGAACCTTGTATTCGGTCTCATTCAAAGGCTATAGGCGAAATATTTTGATGAGACTTCTAATGTTAAATTTTTAAAATGTCTTTTGTTTTATATTTTTGTAAATTAGGGGTTTCATTCGTAATTTTCCTCAGGATTGCACCAAAGAAAGCTGTTAATCTCTGAATTCGTTTGTCAGAAATAAGTCTTTTTATCTGATAACTTTCATACTAAAAGTAGCAAAATTCAAAGTGAACTTCTTTGCTTGACTGAAACTTGTAGTGAAATTATTCTTTAATAGTACAAATTTTTGATTCCATATTTATCATTTAGCTCTTGTATTAACATCCTGTTATAGAAAATAAAAAATAAAAGAACAGAAAAAACACATTGTAAAATTTTAAAGGTCAAATGGTTTCCTAAAAAATGAAAATCGGTGTATCATAATAAAGTTTTATAGGGTTCGTATGGGTACCGTTATTTTCATTGAAAAATATCAGAATTTTTTAATAGAAAACTACATATTTCAGGAGAGATTTTCCATAAGAAAATAATGTTACCGAAGAATTTCTCAGTCTGGAAGTTCAAGGACCCGTACGAACCCTGTTTCAGAAAAAAAAAAATGTACGAAAACACATTGCAATGAAAGACAAATATTTCTTTATTACTAGAAACCTCAAAAACCCATATATATATTTTTAGATTTAAGAAACGATTTATAAAAAAACGTTCTTTTGCTTCCACTGATTTTCGGAAACGTGTTGGAGTAGCTTTCATAGCCTATTAATCCATATTCTCAAACCGGAATATCTGTTTTTAAGGTAATACTTATTCTCAAATATACATTTTCAGCTTCGTAATTCAATTCATACATCCAGGATTTACAAAGTAATGTTGATTTTAAGATTAACGCTGTTAATTTGTTATGTTTGTCTTTAAAACATGCATGTTGAAAACAAAATTGTTTTTTTTTTTAAAAGAATAGCATCCGAAAACCTGCATTGCGGGTTAAGGAAACTAATTATTGCACTCTAAAATCTATTTTTTAACGTTTACGAGAATCAGTGGTAGTAAAATTAGCTTTGTGTTTATAAACGTTTTTTTTTTTTAAATCTAAGAAATATGTCGAGTTCTGAGCTTTATAAAGAAAAAAAATGCATTTTGGAATTATTAACCCCCAAGATGTTATTGTAAATTATCTTTTCTTATCTTTATATTATAATTTTCAAGACTAAGAAACATTTGGTATATATATATATATATTTTGCAGTTGAAGTTTTATGTATTTCTTTAATAATCTCCTCGAAACTTTCCTTAGATTTGTTGAAATTTCTTTAAGGTAGCTAAAGTAAGGTTTTTAATAAGTTGTTTTTGATAATGTCTTAAAATATTGTTTCCAGGTTGCCGTTGACTAAAAGAATCAAGAATGCTGTATTCAAAAAGAAAAAATGATGTCGCTGCAAGGCGCTATATCCTGATCGTGACTTTGATTTCCTGATTGTGACTATTTTACCCGAATGTGACAATTACCCGAATTGTGACTTTTTCTTACCCGAGTTGTGACTTTGTTGTGTTGTCTTTACCATTATTTGATATCTCTTGTTTTTGCTCCTTCTTCCGTATTTGATTGCTGCCATCTATACCATTGCGTTCTTTCTCTCCACATTTTCATTTCCCAAAATTTTAAATAAAATATTTACCAAATTCTATGAATCTGTATCTCTTACATAATTTAGTCTAAAATGATTCAATTTTCTATTTTAAGTTATTTTTAATTAATGATTTATAAAATATTAAATATCCTTCAAATGAAATATGGCAGTGTCAGTTTAATACATAACAATTTAAGGAATCACTTCAGTCATGAGAAGAAAGGAAAGTTCTAATGTTAAGTCTATTATTAATATATTATTAAATCTATTATTACTATTATTAGTCTATTAAGTCTATTATTAAAATGTTAAAATCAAAGTGAGTAATGTGAATATAAAGCCTCCATTGACTTAACATTAGCGTTTTCGTTTCTCCCAGGGAAAAGTAGGAGTCTAAAGTCTCATTTTTGAGTAGTTGTGATAAAAAAGTCATTTGAAATTCGAAATACAATTTGCATAATAACAATATTTTGTATAGTTTAGGAGATAGGACTTTTTTACTAAAAATTTGTGCACACAGTGAAAAAAAAAAAAAAAAAAAAAAAAAAAAAAAAAGCTACAGATGAAGACGATTTTTACACACAAGGCAAAAGAATAAATATTGGTTATGCGGATGTATAAAAACAAAATCTACTTTTCTTGTGATTGCTATTGTTTTAAGGAAGCTTTGTACATTCTACTACATATACCTTTCAAGACTTATACCTACATAAATATATTATATTACTGTAGAATTTCAAACTAGCTTTTAAAAATTTTTGGAGCAAAATACTCTATCTTTCGATATTACAAAATGGTGGCAAAGATGGCTGTATGCAGTTGTAATGTCCCACGCTTTCCATCAGATCTATAATTGAGAAATAGAATATATAAATACTTTTATGATCAGTAAGCTTATAGATACGACCGTAACCGAGAACAAAATGTCATTTTTTGTCAAAGCATGAGAAGAAAATGTAAGGCAACATCGATATTTTTAAAATGTTTATGAGAGCTGAAAAAGTCGATTACATTTGAAAGTTTTACGTATTGTCGTTTCCAACCTTATGATTACTGACAATATCTAAAATTATCATTGAGATCAACCGAGTAATATATTTGGAAACAGTGGTAGAAGAAAAAAACGACCTTTCAAGAAAAATGTATTTAAATACATATTTTTTTATTTTTTTTACACGAAAATAATAAAAATTTAAACTTTCGATTAATCAGCGATTCTGAGGACAGAAGGGACACTTTCCTGTCCCTCCAATCAGGAGTTCGTCAGTGTACGTCCGAGAACGTTCTCGTGTATCTATCTGCTAGTGCCATAGGAAAATCCGGATGTGTAAATATACTTAACTACCAAAAGTGACGTTTTCATAGCTGCCAACTTTTACGCTTTTGGCTACCACTAAAATTTTAAGGAGATTTTCGCCTTGTTTAATCATGAGATTTCGACGATTTAATGAGATAATATTTTCTATAAAATTTTAGTGGTATGAAAAAAGCGTAAAGGTTGGCAGCTATGCGTTTTTTTCAAGTCAAATAAACATGTTTTAAAGAGAATATACATTTTTATTTATTTGTATGTCTGTATCTTGGTAGAAAAGGCTTGACTGCTCAGTTTTGTCATTTTGAGATACAAGTCCGTCATTGTACTATATATAGGGGAGACTAGGGACGGTTGACCCCCTTTTTACAATTTTTTTTAAATATTGAACGTAGAATAAAGTTTTATATATCATTTTATTCGTTATACAGTCAGTTATTAAAATAAAATTGCTACATAAGTGTAACATACAAGAAATTTGAAAAATGATTGATTTTATTAATGAAAAAATAATGGGTCAAGGCTCCCCACATATGGGAGGGTTAACCCACTATATGGGAGGCTTGACCGACTTTGTTTTATATTGCACTATTTGTGAAAAGAAATAAAATCAGTTTTAAAAAAAGCAAAATAACTTTATTCTACATGCTTTAATTATTATTAAAAAAATATTTTTTAAAATATGAGGCTTAAAAAAACCTGTTAAGACGCAATCGCAAGTCAGAGGAGGAAAATTTTGTTTTAAACAGGATTTTGTCTGAGCAGGTATAATTGTAATGCTGGGAAAATGGAATTTTAACTAGTGATGGGCGATAACGAGATGTTTTTCTCGATTTTCTCGATTGTATGGACATCTCGATATTTTTCGATTGTGTAAATTTTTTCTCGATGACTCCAGTTTGCCAATTGCTTTTATACATCATATATTATATATTATATACGTCATACATTTATCAAGAATAGTCTGCGGGTGAACTGGAATGACTAGGTGACTTCGCCCGCTAGTGGGCCCCTCCTTTAATCGGGGCCCCTAAGTTATACGTATTCTTGTAATATGAAATCACGAACAGGTTACCCGCTATATACGACACCGTATAGCAGGCGTGGTGTGCACGCAGTACAAAATCTTGTAAAAAAAATATAATCTCGAAACCTCGGACCAGATCTCTTGGGGGAGGGGGTCAAAGTGAGCGGAGGGACACAGTAGCTGCATAATATGAATCAGTCGTCACAGGTCTTTAGGCCTTTCGAACCATATGTCACATGAGTGGTCCTTCCCGTGGGGGCAAAGAGGGGGCAGGGGTGCGGGAGGTGGATAACATGAGTAAGTGTTCATAGGCCTTTCCAACAATATGTTACATGAGGGGTCTCGGCTAAATTTAGGAAAGTGTCCCCCGTGGGGGAAAAGTGGGGGGCGGTCACCGGAAGTGCAGAACATCAATAAGTAGTCACAGACCTTTCCAACAATATCTCACATGTGGGGTCTTGGCTAAATTTGAAGAAGTGTCTTCCGGGGGGCAAAGTGGGGGGGACGGACACCGGAAGAGCATAACATCAATAAGTAGTCACAGACCTTTCCAACGATATCTCACTTGTGAGGTCTTGGCTATATTTTTGGAAAAGTGTCTCCCGGAGGGGGGGGGGCAAAGTGGGGGGACGGACACCGGAGAAGCATAACATCAATAAGTAGTCACAGACGTTTCCAACGATATCTCACATGAGGGGTCTCTGCTAAATTTGAAAAAGTGTCCCCCGGGGGGGCAATGTGGGGGGGACTGTCACCGGAGGAGCATAACATCAATAAGTAGTCACAGACCTTTCCAACGATATCCCACACGAGGGGACTTGGCTAAATTTGAAAAAGTGTCCCCCGGGGGGCAAAGTGGGGGGGGACTGTCACCGGAGGTGCATAACATCAATAAGTAGTCACAGACCTTTCCAACAATATCTCGCATGAGAAGTCTTGGCTAAATTTTGAAAAGTGCCTCCCGTGGGGGGGGCAAGGAGGGACGAACCCCCGGGGGGGGCAAAGTGGTTAGGATGGACACCATAGGTGCATAACATCAATGAGTAGTCACAGACCTTTCCAACGATATCTCACATGAAAGGTCTTTGCTAAATTTGGAAAAATGTCCCCGGGGGGGGGGGGGATGGGGGGGACTGTCACCGGAGGTGCATAACATCAATAAGTAGTCACTGACCTTTCCAACGATATCTCACATGAGGGGCCTTGGCTATATTTGGAAAAGTGTCCCCCGGGGGGCAAAGTGGGGGGACGGCCACCGGAAGTGCATAACATCAATAAGTAGTCACAAACCTTTCCAACGATATGTCACATGAGGGGTCTTGGCTAAATTTTAAAAAGTGTCCTGAAATTTCATATATTGTAAATAATATTTATCGGAGGGCTCCATAAAAAAATCCGATCTAAAATGATAAAAACGGAAAAACTACCCCCCGCAGTGGGAGCCAAATTGGGGAGGGGAGGAAGAAAGTCTCATAACATGAAAGAGTCATTCGAGAGCTTTCCGATAACATATCACATGACCGGTCCAAAAAAAGTTTGAAAATTGCTCCCCCTCCCGCCCCCCTTGGGCCCACTCTTTCGCCCCGGAACGCAGCCCCCACTTTAAAATTTTTATGTTCAATAAATAATATTTACCGGAAGACATCTAAAATGATATTTAAATTTATTATAGAAATCGGCTACGGTTTTAAAAATTTTTTCGCCCCCTCCCCACCCCCTGAATTTTACCTTCGGGGGAAGAAAGGTTCATAATATGAAAGAGTTGTCAAAGGGTTTTTCGATAATATGTCACAGGAAGAGTTCGGTAATTTTTTTTTTAATTGCGCCCCGCCCACTCTCACGTCCTCGGAATTCACCCGACCCACCTTCCTCTTTGAAATCTTTATATTTAATAAATAATATTTATCAGAAGGCTCCGGGTATGTGACAGCTTGGCAGGGCTAAAATAAGAAAAACATTGAAAATTAAAGCTTCATTTTACAGATCATTGTCATGCTTATTTCTCTGTCCAGCTCACCCCTCGATATCTCATCTCGGCCCTTCTTGGCCGAGCGTGAAATGACAATCATCGAGAGTAACATTTCGAGGAAGGACGAAAACTGATTTCTCATTCTCGACAATGTCATATGAAATGTTGAACAGAGACCGAGAGCGAGAAACGAGAATGGCAATGGGAGGCGATGAGTACTATCTCGAAGATATCTCAAAGCAAGCGAGAGGTTTGCCCTCGAGAGAGTTCTCTCCTCCAGGTAAACGAGGAGAGAAGAGCAGCAGAAAATATATCTCGAAGTGCGAGAGAGAGGGCGAGAGACAGGAAGCTTTCAGAAGAGTCAAACTTACCGCGCTTCTGGTGTAAGTCATGATTTCCCAAAGGAGTACATGTTCTTTTCCATTCGCTTTTGTTATTAACCGATATGGGTTAGGAGGCATAGTGGTTTAAGTTATCAGTTCGGGTTTTAGTTCTTGATATAGAAGTTTTCTAGTGAATTTGGCGGCGCCAGTTTGTCTTTGATTTTCAATGTTTCTCTTATTTTAGCCCTCCTAAGCTGTCCCATATATCTTAATATTAGAATGCTATTGTTAAAACAAAACTGCACTGCAATTATGTGTTTTCAAGATTTTAAGTGTCGCCTCAGGAAAGAGGATTTTTCAAAATTATTTTACCCCACTCATGTAACATATTAAAATAAGGGTAATCTCATAACCTTTCTAAATCTACCTTCCTTTTGTCAATCCACCGTTAATTTTAGACCCCTGGGCTTAAAATGCTCTAAAGGAATATACTTAGCAGCGGTTTTTTTCGTACTGTGGTACGGTATCTTGCACTCATAGGAAAATTATAAGGCTAACATCAAATTGTGTCTAAAATCGAATAAAAAATATGGACATATGTTTCTTAATTTTAACTCCCTTCTTCGCCTCAAGAGGGCGCTTTAAAGTTTTGTTTCTTCAAACCTCTAGTATACTGTTTGTCCAAAAATTATAAAATTCACAAAATAAAGTCTTTTCACTCTCCCCTATCTTCTCGTATCAATTTTATTTTTACTACCACCAGGGGACGCCGCCCAGTGAAACATTTTACTTTTAGCTTCAGGCTATTTGTATTTTTCATCTGTTTTTCATAATGTTTTGTCTCATTGTTTTTCTTCATTGTAGATACTATTCTCCAAGTCCTTGACCCATTCTGACTACTTGGGCACTCATTCTGGACCAGCTGTGGCCCATCGGGCCCCTCTTCATTTGTCTGGCTCTAATCACACGCTTCACTTGTTCTTTTACCATTTTTCTTTTCTTCAATTTTTTTCTTATTCAATGGTTTAGTTTTTTTTATCATTCTCAACTTCCCCTAGTCCTCTCTTACATGAAGTTAACTTTCATCCTTGGTCTGCCCTGTCAGTTTGGGGCCTAATGCCCCTTTTTTTGGGGGGGGGGGCGTTTCTTCTACCTTTTCCAAACCCATCATCTAGTACCACGTTGGTAAGTATTGGAAAATTAAAATTATCCAAAATACCAAAAATGAAGTCCATTGATGTTTTATTTTAGTTATAGAATTCTCTATTAGCGGATATATTTGTCTGTTTACTTTTCTATTTTTCGATAACACTCCTTTGTTTTCGATAAACGGAGAAATTCAACAGCATTAGACACACTTTAGACATTTAGGGAACTTTCACTTGTATCAAACCTTCTGCCTTTATCGAAAAGAAGAAAATGCTAATCGATTCTAGCTAATGCGCCTAAAATAAAAAATAAGCAGTAAATGTGTTAGAAACTAGCTACTTTGGATTTTGATATAGACTTGAAGAGTCATGTTGGAATCCCTAGGCACTGGAAAACAATTTCCGTGTTAGACAGGTTCCCTCTTAGCAGTTATATTTGTCTGGTTGCCCTTATGTTTCTCGATAAACGGAGAAATTCCACAGCATTAGACACACTTTAGACATTTAGGGAACTTTAACTTATATCAAACCTTCTGCCTTTATCGAAAAGAAGAAAATGCTAATCGATTCTAGCTAATGCGCCTAAAATAAAAAATGAGCTAGTAAATGTATCAGAAACTAGCTACTTTGGATTTCGATACAGACTTGAAGAATCATGTTGGAATCGCTAGGCACTGGAAAACAATTTCCGTGTTAGGCAGGTTCCCTCTCAGTAATTATATATATCTGGTTATCCTTACGTTTTTCGATAAAGCTGTCTTGTTTTCGATAAACGGAGAAATTCCACAGCATTTGATACACTTTAGACATTTAGGGAACTTTAATTTGTATCAAACCTTCTGCCTTTATCGAAAAGAAGAAAATGCTAATCGATTCTAGCTAATGCGTCTAAAATAAAAAATGAGTTTTTAAATGTGTCATAAAGTAGCTACTTTGGATTTCGATACAGACTTAAAGAGTCATGTTGGAATCGCTAGGTACTGGAAAACAGTTTCCGTGTTAGGCAGGTTCCCTCTTGGCAGGTATCTTTATCTTACTATCCTTACGTTTTTCGAAAGAAACTTTTGTTTTCGATCAATGGAGAAATTCCACAGTATTTGACATTTAGGGGAACTTTAAACTGTATCAAACTTTTTGGAGTTATCTAAACAGTAGAAAGGTTATTTGATTCATCAAATGCGCCATAGTTACGCGATTTGGACATTGCAGTTTCATAAAGAAGAAAGGGGAATTTATTCCAATGCAAAGAAAATCATTTTAAAATACTGAAATTCAAATGAGATATCTTTATAAATTTCTTCCATAAGATTAGCATTAGCGAGCAGGTCTTTTCAATTGACTGAAGTAACCCCTTAAGCCTAAATCAGGAGAAAATAATTACGATAGCAGAATTATCGAGCAAACCTTATCACTACTATGAAAATTTCGGCCAGAATAATAGCTAAGTTTTCCAACAATTGTTTTTAGCTCTCTCGTTATAATCGATTGTAAAACATCTCGATTGTAGATTCTAGGAATTAATCGATGGCTATATCGATTGTGATTTTTTACGATGACGATTTTTCTCGATTGTCGAATTTTCAAGAATCGCCCATCACCAATTTTAACATTTAAGGCACTATTTGTTAGACCCAGGTTCCGTTTTCATAGAGTTTCATGTTATTATGTCCGGAATTAGAAGCCACTGTCCCGCTTTTTTTTTTATCTCCTTGTACTATTTTTTTGTGACACTCGATCTGATAAATCTAGTTGTTACATAGTTTGGCTTCATCTCACTGTATTCACCCTGATGAAATTTTTCTACATACCTTCCTAAAGTTTTTCGATCGATGCTATGTTCTTTTGCAACCACGCGAGCACTTAACTTATCATTAACATGATTTAAATCTTTAAGGGGCAAAGTACTTCCAGTACTAAAATGTTGAAATAAATGACTGGCACCGGAATTTATGAACAAATTTATTTCGAAATAAGAAAAAGGGCTATATTTCACATACATGTTAAATGAAAATATTTTAGCAAAATTCTGGTGTCATTGTGATGTTTCGGAATAAAAATTAAGTGGTTTTACAAACATACCACTGTCCCTCAAAAGATTAAGACTGCTGCTTTCATCCATACTAGTCATTTCTAGTCTTTCTCACTGTTTCTATTTACCTATTGTAAGCAATATTTAAATGGAAAAAAGTTCCTATCAACTTTCGCATTTTTTAGCAATTTTTCACATTTTTCTGTAGTCAGTTTTAAAGATTTTCTTTTCCATCACACCATTTTACTGAAGCTTTACAGAGTAAATTTACATTCTTTTATGTATGTACCATTAACTTTTCATTATGCACAGTTTATAATACAAAGATTTCCAAAACAACTTAATTAAGGGAGTCTTGAGCATTTGGTCAACCCTACCTCACATTGACTGAGTCAAGCCTCCCTACATAGACCTTTTCTAAAGAATACCACATTGTTATGTTAAGCCTAACTTACTGTACAGTTTTTATACCTAGAATGAAAGCTCCATATTTCTGCATTACTTTAAACCTACTTACTTAAATTTCTATGATATAATTTATTTGGAAAAAGCTTACAAAATATTTCTAAAAAACACAAGTTTTAGGTTGAAAATGCCTCCCCATTGATTTTTTCATCGCCTATTTCGATTACTTCTATGAAACGAAGGCTGTTGTTTGAGCATTCCAGTAGCTTTGATTGACACCTATTGATAAAACTCTGAAATTCTTTTAAATATGAAAACTGATGGGTGGGTCAAACCTCCCGTATGGTCAACCGTCCCTAGTCTCTACTATATATATAGTATATATGTTACTGTGAAAGACCGAAATTGGAGAATGTCAACTTTCACCGGTGAATGTCAACATGTACAAAAAACGTCGGTGAAAGACCGAATATTTGATTATATTATTGTACATTCGGACTATCACCGGTGAATGTCGACAATCACACATATGCACTGGTGGAGGTCGAAAAGAGAAGCGGTGTTTAACAGAGAGGCCACAGTCTGTCGCCAAGTTCTTTTTTCTACTGCTAATCAGTCAGCTTTGTCAGTTTTATGCTAGGTTGGATGGTGCGCGCAACGATTTCTTAAATTTTATTTTTTTGTTCAATATCCTAATTTATATTGAATATATACCGCAGTAAGTCGTGATTTTTTTTTTTTTTTTTTGAAAAATTAAATACATTAATTCAAAGAAAACAAGAGTTTTTTTTTTCAAGAACACTATTCTAAAATTCTTTCCGAAGTGTTTTCTGCTAAAACTAAGTGCAGCGCGCATATTCCCAATACTCTATCGGTTCGGATTGGACACATGTATTTCTCAGTTCATTTTTCTGGTATTAAATATTGAATATTCTGAAGTACTTATAATATGAAGCCTATCGCTATTCAGGGAATCATGAAATTGTTATTTGACTCTTTCGGGGTGAAGTGTCCCATTAACCCTTTCAGGGATAAATAATTGTGTTTCTGTAATGTAGATTTCACACCGGAATATACCAAAAAAAAAAAAAAAATTCAAAATAAGGACAAGCTATTTTACAACTTCTTTCCGTCAAAGTTATGAAATAAAAGTGTAATTAGATATTTCTGGTGCAAATCTTGATTAAAATTAGGTGGGATATAATATATTCCACCGCCCCTCAAGCGGTTAAAAGAACACGTCTTTTCATTTAGTAGGGGAGGTAGGGGAGATATGATACACTTTTTTTTTACTAATTTCTTACAACACTTAGAAAGATATTTTTAAACAAATTTTTCGGGTTTTCTTATAAAGTGACCTTTTATTCATTTATTAAAATATTGTGAATTTAAAAAATAGTCATTCAAAAAATATATCCCAATTATTTTGAATGGCTACTACTGTATCAAATCTCCCCATTACTGGGGAGGATTGATACACTAGCAAGGGAGGTTTGATACATTGTTATGTAAATGGGGAAAAATTGTAGACAATTCAATTTATGCGTCATACAATTTTTTATGATAAATCTCGAAATATTAAGTAAAATTTAAAACGAAATGACATTGGCATATTTTTGTTTCAGAAATGTTTTTTATAAAAATATTTAAACTATTGCTATTATTTAAACAATCCTATTAACACACTTTTTAGAAAACAAATAATGAAAAAAACCCCTAGTGATCTAGCTGCAAGCAAAAATGAAGTGAACATTGCTGATTTGCAAACAGTTTAACATAAATTTAGCATATTTAAGATTCCATTAACCCTTTCAGGGGCAAAGCATTTTCAGTGCTAAAGTGTTGAATGAATGATTGGCACCGGAATTTACCAACAAATTTAATTAGAAATAAGGAAAGGAATATATGTCACTTTCATACCAAATCGAAAATATTTACAAAAATGCTGGTGTCAATGTGGAGTTTGAGAATTAAAATTAAGTAGCTTCATAAACATAAAAACACACCTGAAATGGTTAAAAGAAAAACTAATAACTCTATCATTTTGATAAGTAAAATCGGGTAGATTTAACGTTTTCTCAATTTGCCCTTCGTAAATTATAGAAACATTTTCCCTTTCAGGCCATTTAAACTTTTTCCCTTCTACATGACGGGCAAACCGAACTAACCATCTGTCATCGCACTGCTTTTCTATGTAACATACATAATGTGTATGAATAGTCTCTTTGTTCTTCCCTACCAATTTCAGTAGCTCTTGCTGTAAAACAATAATGAATATTACAGTACTATATTAGTTTGCAAACTTAAAAAAACCATTAAATTTCAAATATACAAGTGTATCATTTCTCCCCAGTACTAATGTATCATTTTCCCCTATTATGCCTTATTGGATTATCAATCACTTTGTACAAATGCAGTTGCAAAATGGTAATCTACTTTCTAGTAAAACTAATCCTAACAATGTGCTTTATAAACAAAAAAAAATTACAAGATATTATCTTCACAATAATAAGAGTTATGAAAGAAAATCAGTTAATGAAAAAATGTACATTGACATTTCAAAAACCTTCAAAATTAAAAGAAAAGAAAAGTTGTCAGTTCTTCAGTCCAGCTAATGATGGTTTCAGCAAATAAAAGAAGCCTTCACATGTGTTAAAATGGCTTTTAATGCCATTTGTTGAGAAAAATTGTTAATGTATCAACTCTCCCCTACCTCCCCTATTATTTTTCCTTAATCATTAGTTTTGTTATTATCTCCATGTAGTAATGATAGTATTATAATTCGTATAATATTAATACATGTGAAAAGGTATGGCTGAAGTCAACGTTAAAACATATGATTAATTGCCTTTGACTTCATTGTCCGTTACATTAATTTTATTTTCCTAATGTGCAATCTACAGTAAGTATTTTTACAATATTGACGTTTTGTTAGAGATTATTACAATGTACAGCAAACTTTTTGGAGCATTCACGTTTCACTACAAATATTTCCAAAGTAAAACGAATATTTATCAATATTGGTAATTCAGTTGAAATGTTAGCTATTAGTATTGAAAACTAAGTGCAATTTTATATTAAGGGAATACCTGAATTTTTTAATAATAATTTTCGCTTTCATTAATGGCAGACTTTCATTGAATAAATATAAAGAAAATTGCCATTAAAAAAAAGTGATAGATATCTTGAATCCAGAATTTCCGCTAAATTGCCAACTCTGTTAAGAGATGACTAAAAATATTGGCCAATATAACCAATATACCTGAAACTTTTTTTTCGGGTAATTACATTTCTATATTTTTATAATATTTATTAACAAATAGTAATATTTGCCTTATTTGTTAAGTTCTATTAGGAGCAAATTGTCGTTATCAAAAAAATAAATAAATAAATAAATAAAATAAAAATAAATAAAATAAAATAAAAAAACAGAAACAGCAATCATTCCATTAAATATGTAAAATTTATAAAACTTAAGTAAACTATTTCTATATTGTAAAAAAAGATAGAATTGAATGGGTAATGGATACGTTACTAGAATTAGGATTCTATCATTATTACATGGAGATATTAACAAAACTACTTGTTAAGACAAAAAAATACTCAGTGGAAAGACATGATCATTTCAGGTCTCAGGACTCTTAAAATTGGAAAAAATGAAAAAAAAAGTACCATTTTCAGCATTTAATATCTTAAAATGTATTTGATTTTAAGACACAATTTTTATTGAGATGGAAGATGCAGAAAATCGGAATAAGAGATTACGCGCACGATTACAAAATAAATTTTGCAACTAGAACGAACATTTTGGTGCCTACACTTCGGATTATAATAATTATCCTGAACCTAAATAATTTTATATTTTTAATACAAAGATGTACTTAGATAATGCAAAATTTAGAAAATTTCAACAAATCACTTAAAAAAGTATTTTTTGAACAGTAAAAAGAAATTTTAGGTTCAGTTTATACAGACTAATACGAAACATATGTTTTGAAAATGTCATGAAAAAAATCAGGAGTTTTTGAGATATCTTGAGCATTATGCCCAAAAACGCCATTTTGAAAAAAATGACTTCAAAGTTTTGGAAACCCCGCTTCAGCTATTAAGCAGGTATAATTCTAAAAACCATAACTTCTGTTCGATGCTGGTGTAGAGTTTTTTTTTTTAATTATTACTAAAAAACAAAATATAGGACAAAATATTTGAAAAAAAAAAGATATAAAAACTTTTTATACTGTCTGAGCAAAGAATGGGGAAGTAGTGTAAATTTCAGTGGGGGTGGAGTTATATATTTTGATGATTGATTAGTTACTGTAACTCCAAAATATCAAGTCGGGCAGACACTTATTCAATAATTCTTATAAACGTAATAATTTATTGCAATTTAAAATATATTTCGATTTAACATTTTTTTCATAATTTTAAAATTAATAATTTTAAACAATTGAAAATTTTTGATCTTTTAAACTTTTTCATTTAAAAAATAATTAAACACTTTAAGCTCTCTTGATTATTTCTGGGGAAGACGACGCTATAATTTTCATAGGGGAAGGGTGATGTAGAAAATTGTTTAATTATTTATAAATTATTACAATAAAATATCATATGTGACAAAATACAGAGTGTCCGAAAAGTTTGGAAACGGTCGAATAACTCAAGAAATTCATATAAGATTGAAAAACAAAAAAAATACGTGTTAAATATTTTTTCTAAAGCTATTCCGTGATACCAAAGTTGACAACTCACCCCGACCACTGGGTGTCAGAAGCGTTCGAACTTTGAAATTGTAAATGGTAATCCCCATTTTTTATTTCAGATTCGGATTCTACGGGAGAAATTGCGCAACTTTGGTTTTTAACATTTTTTTTTTCCCAATCTTTGTAGATGACGGTGTAATCCAGCAAAATGTGTCAGATACATATTTTGTTTTCTCAACCTTGTTTTGCAATTACGAAATGTGATTGGCCAAAGCTTTCGTTGCCAAAGTGGGTCGGCTTAGCTGGAATTGTGTTTGGCGAAAACTATAAATGGAGGTTGTTTCGATGGCAAAAGTGCTTTAAATGCTTTTGCCATGCAAATTAACAGAAATATATTGAATTAGATTTCTATTTGTGTTTTTATTTTATCCATTCAATCCATTCTAATCAATTAACCTGCGTTTTTTTCATATTTTAATGTGTAAACATCCCCCCCCTCCCCTCTTCCGAACAGAAAAAAAAAGATAATCTTCGTTATTTGGTACAGGTAGTCGTGGATATTCGGCATTTCGATGGCTTCTGCTGTATATATATATATATATATATATATATATATATATATTAATACTCTAAATCGTGGTCAGGAGGTGGGTGTATGGGATTTTTTTACTATTACTATAGAGTAACATATAGGACAAAATAAAAAGAAGTACATATAATTCTTTTGTGTGTGCGGGCGGAGCAAAGAATGGGGAAGTACTGTAAAATCCAGGTGGTGGTCGGATTGGAGATTTAGATCATTGATTAGTTACTGTAACCAGAAAATAATAAGTAGCGCAAAAATATTTTCCATAATTCTAATAAATACTCAGAGTAAAGATAAGAATGCTAAGAGTAAAGTAGAGCCCGAATCCCGTTGTTCTTTTGGTCAGAACTTGAAGCTAACATGTTTCCACTTTCATCGCCAAAAGGTTGTCTTTTTTGGCGGTGATCATCTTATTGGCAACTATCGGATTTGATTTATGCGAGAGAAACGCCGAAGTAATTAAGTTTCAGCGGGAACCGGAGGAGAAAAACCGATTTAACGCGTTTTCTCTACTCACCATCACGTGACGTTGGGCAGTGATCCCGGCTTCAAGAAAGGGTTGCTTCAAGAAAGGGAGTCCAGTTATATGAGAAGTCTATGAATAAATGTAATAATTTTTTGTAAATTAATATATATTTTCTATTTAACATTTTTTTTTCATAAATTTTAACAATAGAAAAATTTTGATATTGGAAAATTTTTAATTTAAAAAATAATTTAACTTTTTTACTCTGTCGGGATTTGTTAGGCACATATATTCATCGTCAAAAGGTGCATGTGGAATTTGTTTTGGGTACCATTAATAAATGAATAATATTATTTAATTTTTTAATTAAAGGATTTTTTGGTATTTCACAAGTAAAGGGGACAGTTAAAAAAACACGGTGTATTCCAAATAAAATTTGTGTACGCAATGCGGTTTCGAAAGGATTAAAGTGTAATGATTATTTGCTGGAATAGACGACGTGTTAATTGTCATAACAGAAGGATAATGTAGATAATTGTTTGTATATTATTACAATAAAAGAACTTATGTGACAAAAAATATAATCTAAAACATAATTGGCAGAACAAATTAAAAACAGATCAGTTTATTTTCTTCATTTTTTAAGCCCTAGAAGAAGCATTTATTAGTATATTTCATTCAGTTAGTTCTACGTTCTTAAATTTTTATAACAAATAAGTTAAACCAATTGAACAATTAAAAAAAATCAAACAATATGATACATAAAACCCATTAAAAACTTAGATTCCGTTAAAAAGAAATCTAAATAAATTTTAAACTTTTTTCCTTTTTAAGTTGCAAATTATTATATTGCAGATTTTGTAATATGCTTATGATGAGTGTGTACAAAATTATAAGGCCCATGTAAAATAAAAAAAAAAAAAACAATTTTAAAAAATCTCAGATTTATTTCGATTTAATTTGAAGGAAAATTTTAGGGATTTTTTGGCTATTTAAATTATCATATTGTTTAAATTTTGTTTTATTTTTTAATGTTTATTTGGTTTAACCCTTACCGGCGCGGAGTAATTCTATTTATGAACTGATGAAATGATAGACTGATATCAGAATTTATAAACGAGTTTATTGGAATGTATAAAATTTGTTATTTTCAAGTACGTTTTAAATGGAAAATTTTAATTAAATATTCTGGGTGCCAGTAAAATAAAAATTATGAGTCCTTTTTAAAGGACACTGTCCGCAAAAGCTCTAACTTATTTGTTACAAAACTTTAACATTAAACATCGAAGTAACTGAAGGAAATATATGAATAAATGCCACTTCTCGGGCTTAAAAAAAGTAGAAAAAAAAACTGATTTGTTTTAAATTTGTTCTGCAAATAACGTTTTTGTTTATATATTTTTTCACATTTGTTATATTATTGTAATAATTAACAAATAATTAAGCACTTTTCTACATTATCCTTCCCCCATGAAAATTAAATCGTCTTCTCCCCCAGGAAATA
>CAWVRF010001266.1:348400-428400 GCA_963932465.1 Maratus speciosus | reverse complement strand
GGAGTGTCTGAGAAATAAAACTTCTATGCACCCTCTTTTTTCTTCAAAAACTTGATTTTAAAATCAAATTCTTCTTTCCCCTCAATAATTTTTATAAAATGCCTGCTAATATATTCTTTGTTGTAAATTTTACTAAAACATAGTCTGACTTTTAGTTCATTTAAATCAGTAGGACCATAAGTCGTAATGTCTTCTGGACTATCTAAAGTGTCAGAATCATCATGAACTGAATAATTATCTTCTGTATCTGAACTTTGAAGCAAATTTGTACACTTAGTCTTTTCTTGAGAGAAAACATGATTTATTTTTTGCTTTTTAGGAGGTTTCAAACACTGGAATGAAAGTATAGTGTACTTAATCTTCTTAGATATGCTTGTTTAGTTTCAGCTCCCGATGTCTTAATCTCAATTTGATTTTTAACAGAAATGCCTGTTAATACTGTTGTTTTTTCTTGTATTTGTTATGTGTGCTATATGTTATAACAATGTTGTTTATTCCACACTTCATTACAAGAAAGAAAAAAAAAAGATAAATCCACAAAAGGCATGAGGCCCTTTTGATAACATTATCAAAGGTATCTCATTTCCAATGATCAAAAGTGCCCCATATACCCATGTGTAATATTTTGCTCTATAACTTTTATTTTAATAGTTGAAATACATTACTTATTTTACATATGAATAGATGTTTAATGCTTTATTGCTCTGATGGTACATTGTCAAAATTTTAACTTAATCCCTGTTTATATAAAAACATTACAGCAGAAAATAAAATAATTAGAAATCAAGAGTAAAAACAAACTTACCTTTTTCATTTGAAGAGAGATAAAGAAAATGGAAGAAAACAGTATGTCACAGGTATGGTTCACAGTTAGTAAATGATGAATAGAGGAAGCTGTCACTAAAATTATAGAAGTTTGCAAAATTTAGACAGATCAAAGATACCCCATAGTCAAATGTGCCCCGCTCTCCCCTAATGTTACAGTTAATGTTAAAAATTAATTTTAGAAATTGCAACTAGAAATTTTAAATGCCTAAGATATTTATAATGGGCATCTTTTCATTTTCTATCACTGAGTGTTCACCCTAGAAACAAAAAGATAGTCAACGATAAAGGCAGAACTAAAGCAGAAAAAAAAAGACATTAGTTTAGTTAAAAAGAGCATTATTTCAAAAGGAAAAAATTATTGTGTTAAGTAATGATTAAAAAAAATGATATTTAATAATTAGGGATGCACCGAATATTCGGTATCTATTTGGTATTCGGCCATGTTACCGAACATTTGGTTTGGCCAAATATCAAACTATTCGGTATGCCGAATAGCAAACTATTCAGCTGAACCAAATACTTAAGAAAATCTTTTTAAACATATTTTTAAAAACTTTATACAACTTATATGTTTAACAGTCAACTTATAAAGATATTCAGAATAATTAGAAACAGGATCATATTTAAATCAAAGAGAATGTTTTTACATTATTTATTTGCTATTTGTTAAGTATTATTTAAAGAAAGTTAACTAATCACGAGGATTTTCATAGGAATTAATTATGTACAAATGCAAGTTCCTGAACATTGTCCAGTAAGTAATCTGTTTCTTGCTAAGATTTTAAGAACAACGTTTACAATCTCTGAAAATGATTGCCCCCTCCAGACACGGATCTAGGATGCATTTAAAAACTTCCTCGCTTAATTAAAGGGAGTAGAACAGTTATTCTTGCTAAGTTGCCACCATATAAAATTTGAATAGATTTGTATTATTTATTTACTTTTACTTTAGTCTCTTCCTGACAAACAAATAATATATGATCCTGTACAATTTTCTTCCAATTTTTTCACCATTTCTCTTTGATTTTAAAATGTTTCTTTTAGAATTTAAGAAAATTTTATTCATTTGTTTTAATTCTCAGAAGAAGCCATGAAATTTAAAATTTTATTAATTTAAAAAGTTTTATAACTCTCCTCTTCTTAAATAACTCAAAGCAGATTTTTTTCAGTTAAAGTTTACTTGTAAAAAGTTCTTGTTTATTAATATGTAAGTTTCTGTATTAAATAGTATGCAAAATTATTTTTAAATTTAATATTTTAATGCCATTAAACTTTGAAATATAAAAGTATTCGACAAGCCGAATATTCGGTATTCGGCCTAGCAGTTACAACTCGGCTAGCCGAATATTCAGTATTCGGCCAAAATCACTATTCGGTGCATCCCTATTAATAATCTCCTGCGTTTTTCACAAAGAAATAATTCATAGTTACTATGACGTTTGCAAGCTCTCAGGCACATTGGTTTAGAAATATTCTGGTATTGGAGAAGATTTTTGAAAGAAATCTCTGGATTAAGAGTGCTATTCACTATTTTTAAAAAGGGCAGGGGTGCATTTTGCCAATTTTAGAATAGGCAGGATGCCTGTTCTAATGACAGCCTAGAGGGTAAAATAATTATAATAAAATCTGACAGTTATTTTAGCTGTGCAATTTCTGATTTTTTAAGTTTGCCCTGTGATGACTGATTCACTCTGAAATATTAAATTCCTTGAGATGGAAAATTACCCTCCATAGCTTCTTCTGATTAAAACTCTGTTCAAGGAATTTAAACATGTAGAATAAGCCATACTTAGATCTAATAAACTACCTAATATGTACATTCATGAGATCAAAATACAGTAGAAGATCTTTATAACGTAAACCTAAAAATGCAAAGTTGTGTGTTATATAGAATTTTGCGTTATATGGATCACATCATAAAATTCACCTTTGTAAACATGGCCAAATATGTCTGAAACATATCAAAATACATTAGAATATCTTTATACTGCATTCCATGTGAGTTATCCAAATTATAAATCTTTGCATAATATAGGTCAGACATTGTTAAATTTACTTTATAAACATGATCCAAATATAACTGACACAACCATCAGGGCCGTAGCAAGGTCTTCAGAGGCCCCCCCCAAAACATATTTTTCGGGCCCCCCTCTAAGATTTTAGAGAAATATCTATATTTAATTTTCCAACCGAGTTCCATTGTGTAACAACACCAGCGAAGTTTCGCTGGTAAAATTTTCCAAAACGAACTTCAAATTGAACGAATTTGTAGCTAGGCTGCACTGCTTTCGGCAGCGTACACCCATAGGGGCTATGTCCGCTCCGATCTCGAATCATACGAACCTTGAATTATTGTAATTTTTTTATTTAGATCCAGATTAAATTCAAATTTTCAACATTTCGTCCACGTTGCTGCAGGAACAGATCTGATATTTTTACAATGTGAATTTAATCAAAGGACTTGCAAAATTTAACTGAGAATTCTTCCATTTAGGAAAAAAATGTCAAAAAAATCGCCGAAGAACGCGAAAGAACGCCAAAAATTGCATAAAAATTTTCAAAGTTCATAGAGATCAAACTTTACTCATATTGGGTTAAAAGATTGAAACCGTTTTTTTTTTTTTTTTTTTTTTTTTTTTTACGAATATTAATAAAACTACCAGAAAAGTGAAAAAAAGCTAAAAATCACATAAAAATTCTCGAAAATTTTAAAAACAGCAGAGGACAAAATTTGGCAAAAAAGTTTGAAACTGAATTCCTTTTACAAATGTAGAATTGCTAAGTATTGTTCATAAACAAAATAAATAAATAAAAAATATGGAAGTCGTTTTCGCATTTTCAATTTTCTCTTCAGTTTGACAATGCTATCAGCGTGGCCCAGACAGATTTTCTTTAAGCAGAAAATATTCACTTATAACAATTTTTTTCCCTCTCGGATTGGTGCCTTTTATTAAATACATATATATGTACAGATTTACTAATTAAAAAAAAAAATACTTTTGGGATGATGTTTTCATATATTCCGGTTTTCTCCAGTTTAAAATTGTCACCCAAGTTGAAATTTAAGAAAAAAAAAAACCTTTGGATAGAAGGTACCTTTCTTTGGGCAACGAAGACGGGTTTCCTAGTATCTAATAATAAAGACAGACGTTTGTCTGTCCAGAGTTTTTCTTTGTCTGACAAGATGTTTTTCTGTTTCAAAAAGATGTTCTGTTTCACAAGATGTTTTTCTGTTTCAAAATTTGACAGGAAGGTTACCTGTATGCCTGAAGTTGCTCGAAACAGGTTTTTAAATTTTTGATTCGAATTTTTTTCATTTAATTTTTTACGATATTTTTTGTATTTTTTCGAGTTTCGTGCTTTTTCCCCCACATTCATAAAAGGAACAAATTTTCAATCCATCTTTCTATTTTAGCCGAATATAGTAAAGTAGTCTTCTTCGATTTTTAAATATTTCGCGAATTTTTTATGTGATTTTTAACTTTTTTTCGCGCATTGTTTGACATTAGTAAAAAAAATCAGTTTTCAGTCTTTTAGCCCGATGTACTAAATTTTGTCGCTTGCGATTTTTGAATTTTTCACGAACGTTTTTTTTTCCCCCTTTTTAAGACCCCCGTGATTAGAAGAGATTTTATCTCACATTTGAAGAAACTTTCGTCTTTAGAAAGGAAAATTTCTAGAAGTTTTGATGTTTTATTCGCGACTTCTTCGTGTTATGAAGGAAAAAGTCATGCGTAAAAGTTCAGTTTCTAATAGGGAAAAGTACAATGCAGCAAAGTTGGCGGAACACTCCTGTGATTCGATTTGACAAATCTTCAAATCTTGCATCTTCAAATTTAGTAAGGATGTTAGGTAATTTTTATGTTAGATTGGTGAGTTTTCTATATTTTCGCGTAAAATGAGAAAATCAAATCAAAGCTTTTTTGTGTGTGTGTGTTTGAATGAAAGAAAAAGTTACGGAAAAAATCCTTCAATTTACTGATTTCTTTCTTTCTTTCTTTCTTTTTTTTTCTTGAAGAGACAGTGTAAAAGGAACCCGGTTTCTATCTTTTATCCCAATATAGTAAAAATTTTGCCATCTGCGGCACGGATTTTTGACATCCCTAAAAGGAATCAGGTTTCAGACTTTCAGCTCAATATAGAAAATATGTCCATAGAAATTTCTGAATTTTTTACGAACGTTTTATGTGATTTTTAACATATTTTTGTCTTTCACGGCAATTTTTTCACATTCCAGTTACAATCTTTTGGCTCGATATAATCAATTTTCTCTCAGCGATTTTTGAATTTTTGCCCAATTTTTTATAAGATTTTTACACTTTTTTTTCGCGTTTTGCGGAGTTTTTTGACATTTTTTTTTCTGAAACCGAAGAATTATCCAGTAGATTTTGCTGCTGTCATAATTAAGCTGAAGTGGAAAAATAACAATATTGTTCCTGTAGCAACGTGAGCTACGATGCTGGAAAAGTATACTTTTATCTGGACACTATCACTTTTATCGAAAAAATCATCGAAATTCGAAAAAATATCGAAAAATTCAATGATTGTTTGATTCAAGATCGGAGCGGGACTATCCGGAAAAGGTTTACGCTGCGAAAGGCAGTGAAAGCCCCCAATGGAGAACTCCAAAAAATAGGTTCTTTTTTTAAAAAAGCAATTAGCGAAGCTCTGCTAGTAGATTAAATAAATACACAATGTAATTTATGTATAGTTAACATAAGTAATTTATCGAGACAAGAGAAATGAAATGTTCAAAACGAAACAGTTCGAACATAAGTGGATAGGCGGCATATGCAATGCACATAGATGCCCGCTTATTGGGGTCCCCAACGAGATTAAGAAGCATATATTTTTTGAACATTTAAAAAGAAAAATAATGAGGCTTAAAAGTTTTGAATCTTGAGTTCCGAATTTTGCTCACTTTTAAGAGCGGTCCCAAAAAGGAAAATTTATAAAGTATTTAGAGCCTGCAAAACTTCTTTCATCTGGGCACCTTTAAAAAGAATGTTAGCTATAGAAAAAAAGAGCATGTCTGTTTTGGTTAAAAGAAGTAATAGTATTAAGAAAGTTTTTAACCTTATTGGGGTCCCAACGAGATTAAAAAGCATATTTTTAAAACATTTGAATAATAAAAATTGGGCCTAAAAGTTTTGAATCTTGAGTTCCAACTTTTCCTCACTTTTATGGGCGGCCCCAAAAAAGTCTATTAAAAAAGTATTTAGAGCCTGCAAAATTTCTTTCATCTGGGCACCTTTAAAAAGAATCGTGACTGTAGAAAGAAAGCACATTTGGTTGAAGGAAGTAATAGTATTAAGAAAGTTTTGAAACTTATTGGGGCCCCCAACGAGATTAAAAAGCATATTTTTAAAACATTTGAATAATAAAAATGGGGTCTAAAAGTTTTAAATCTTGGGCTCCAACTTTTCCTCCCGTTTATAGGAGGCCTTAAAAAAGACAATTCAAAAAAATATAGAGCCTGCAAAATTTCTTTCATCTGGGAACCTTTAAAAAGAATGGTAGCTATAGAAAAAAAGGACATGTCTGTTTTGGTCAAAAGAAGTAATGTTATTAAGAAAGTTTTTAACCTTGTTGGAGCCCCCAACGATAATAAAAAGCACATTTTTAAAACATTTGAATAATAAAAATTAGGCCTAAAAGTTTTGAATCTTGAGTTCCAACTTTTCCTCACTTTTATAGGGGGCCCCAAAAAAGTCAATTAAAAAAGTATTTAGAGCCTGCAAATTTTCTTTCATCTGGGAACTTTTAAAGAGAATGCTGGCTATAGAAAGAAAGTGCATATCTGTTTTGGTCAAAAGAAGTAATAGTATTAAGAAAGTTTTGAACCTTGTTGGGGCCCCCAACGAGATTAAAAAGCATATTTTTAAAACATTTGAATAAAAAGATGGGGCATAAAAGTTTTGAATCTTAGGCTCCAACTTTTCCTCACCTTTATAGGGGCCCCTAAAAAAGACAAAAACGAATTTAGAGCCTGCAATTTTTTTTTCATCTGGGAAACTTTAAAGAGAATGATGGCTATAGAAAGAAAGTGCATATCTGTTTTGGTCAAAAGAAGTAATAGTATTAAGAAAGTTTTGAACCTTTTTGGGGCCCCCAACGATATTAAGAAGCATATTTTTAAAACATTTGAATAATAAAAATGGGGTCTAAAAGTTTTGAATCTTGGGCTCCAACTTTTCCTCCCGTTTATAGGGGCCCCTAAAAAAGACAATTCAAAAAGAATTTAGAGCCTGCAAAATTCCTTTCATCTGGGCACCTTTAAAAAGTATGGTAGCTATAGAAAAAAAAGGGCATGTCTGTTTTGGTCAAAAGAAGTAATAGTATTAAGAAAGCTTTGAACCTTGTTGGAGCCCCCAACCCAACGATATTAAAAAGCACATTTTTAAACCATTTGAATAATAAAAATTGGGCCTAAAAGTTTTGAATCTTGAGTTCCAACTTTTCCTCACTTTTATAGGGGGCCCCAAAAAAGTTAATTAAAAAAGTATTTAGAGCCTGCAAAATTTCTTTCATCTGGTCACCTTTAAAGAGACTACTGGATACAGAAAGAACGCACATATCTGTTTTGGTCAAAAGAAGTAATAGTATTAAGGGAGCTTTGAACCATATTGGGGCCCCCAAACGAGATTAAAAAGCATATTTTTAAAACATTTGAATAAAAAGATGGGACCTAAAAGTTTTGAATCTTAGGCTCCAACTTTTCCCACCTTTATAGGGGGCCCTAAAAAAGACAATCCAAAAGAATTTAGAGCCTGCAAAATTTCTTTCATCTGGGAACCTTTGAAGAAAATGCTGGTTATAGAAAAAAAGAACATTTGTTTGAAGGAACTGATAGTACTAAGGAAGTTTTGAAACTTATTGGGACTCCCAACGAGTTTGAAAAGCATGTTTTTTAAACATTTGAATAAAAAAGTGAGGTATAAAAGTTTTTAATCTTGGGCTCCAACTTTTCCTCCCGTTTATAAGGGGCCCTAAAAATGACAATTCAAAAAGAAATTAGAACCTTCAAACTTTCTTTCATCTGGGAACCTTTAAAGAGAATACTGGCTATAGAAAGGAAGTGCATATCTGTTTTGGTCAAAAGAAGTAACAGTATTAAGAAAGTTTTGAACCTTGTTGGGGCCCCCAATGATATTAAGAAGCATATTTTTAAAACATTTGAATAATAAAAATGGGGCCTAAAAGTTTTGAATCTTGAGTTCCAATTTTTCCTCACTTTTATTGGGGCCCCCAAAAAGACAATTTAAAAAGTATTAAGAGCGTGCAAAATTTCTTTCATCTGGGAACCTTTAAAAAGAATAATGACTATAGAAAGGAAGCACATTTGGTTGAAGGAAGTAATAGTATAACGAAGTTTTGAAACTTATTGGGTTCCTAAGTGAGTTTTAAAAGCATATTTTTAAAAAATTTGGATCAAAAAATGGGCTTAAAAGTTTTGAATCTTGGGCTCCAACTTTTTCGCATTTATATAGGGGGCCCTAAAAAAGACAATTCAAAAAGAATCTAGAGCCTTCAAAATTTCTTTCATCTGGGCCCCTTTAAAAAAATGGTTCCTGTAGAAAAAAAGCGCATATCTGTTTCGTTTGATGGAAGTAATAGTATTAAAGAAGTTTTGAACCTTTGGTTTCACCTTTTTCGCCCATTGATAGGTGCACCCCAAAAATACTAAAATGCCATTTTATTTTTTAAGTAGAACTTACAGCCTTCAAAAACTTTTATAAAAAATGGTGGATATAGAAGAAAAGCACATATCTGTCTTCTATTTCTAAATCTAATCAAGATCTTTGACAAAAAAAAAAAAAAATGAATTTCGATAAAACAAAATAAAATGTTATTAAAAATTCATAAAAAAATAATTTAAAAAGTAAAAAAAAAACAAAAAAAAAAAAAAAAAAACATTCGGCTGAAAGGTACAATAGCTCACTACTGGGCCCCTGACTTTGCTCAGGCCCCCCCCCAATGGGGGGTATGGGGGGCGGTCGCTACGGCCCTGACAACCATCTCTTATATTAGACAGTTTCAAAAATGTTTGTTGTAATAATATAATAGCATTTTTTTTTTTTCAGTAAAAAGGTCTTAAATTAGAAGATAAAATTGAACTAATGTATCAAATTTAGTCATCTAAACAGTAGCAATATTTTACAATGTGAAAATGCAAGTGCTTTTTAACTGCAAAAATCATTGTTTACATCTGAGAAGTTGTACATTATATGGAGAATTGCGTTATAAAGATCTTCTACTGTATCATCTCTCACAATATGAATCATGTAAACAGTCATATAGAACGTATTTGTCTATAAATATCTTTGATTAAAGAACTAAAGAAAAAAAAAAACCTTTTTCTTTTCTGTGTGTGTATGTGTGGAGGGGAGAGGCTTATACACTTGCCAGAAAGAGTATATTCAAGCAGCCATACAATAATATTCATGCAAAGAAACTTGTTCTGAATGTCAACAAAATTTATATAAGAGGATATGAGTTTCAAAACTTGTGCAAAATTTTAAAAAATCAAGTTTTCACTATCAATCTATTCTATTGGTGAACCTGCATCAAAAAAACTCTACAATCCACAAAAAAAAACTTGTTTTATTGTGTATTTCTGGCATTGTAAAATCTTGGTTTGCAATGAAAACCAATGGACACAGTCAGAAGTTTTTCGCTATTTCCCAAAATTTGATTTTCTGGATAAAGAGAGTTTTGAAACTCATGGTCATGTCCTCATATATATATATATATATACTCAGGGCTTAATTTCTAACAAAAAAGTCCTAATATTCTGCACTACCGGTACTATAACTGTACCATTCTCCTCCCCCCCCCCCCATCACTCCAATCTGTATATTTATATTTCGTACATTATTAACAAAATTTAAAGCATTTTTCTTCTTTAGTAAAATAAAAATTTTAAATATATCCATCAGCATACTCTTATCTGTCAACTATTCCATTTTTTAGTTATCACTCCTTCCGAATAGTAATCTTTGTCTAATTTTAATGTTAATTAATTGTGATTCATTGTTATTTCTACGATTAAATATAGTAATGATTATGATTAGGAAATAGTGTTAACACAAAAAAGAGATAGTTCGCATCTATGCATTTTTATGAAAAAATGAATGAAATTTACAGAAATGAATATTTATTAGCTGAAGAATGGAACAATGTTTTGGAATTCCCTATAAAAGGTGCATGTTTTAAACTATAATTGATTCCTTCAGCATAACAATCTGTGTGGTGAAAATCAGATTAAATTAAAAATTTGACACCATTATCAGAAAGATTTGATACTTTTATAGAAAAAGAGGAAACACTACAGAGCTTTGTATCAGAATAACAATACATGGCAATGGCAATTATATCTACTTACAAATGAAAGTGACTTCGTAAATGTGCAGAGCAGAGCCTTAGGATGGGCAACGTTTATGATACAAAATTAATAGAAAAATCACTAATGTGATTTTTATACTTGTACACTATAGAAGACGAAAAAACAAAACAAAACAGAAAAAAAAAAAACCTTTTCCTCCTTCAAAATTAAGTATTATATTCTGTTTCAAATCATTTTAATGCTATTCATTCTGATCAAAATAGCATTAAAATGATTTGAAACATATTTATAATACTTCATTTTGAAGGAGGAAAAGGTTTTTTTTTTTTTTTACACGAATAAATATAATTTTGAATATAAGACAGATTGAACTTGAGTCGTCCAAGCTCAAAAACTGATATAAAAATTGAGTCTTTTTTATCTCCATCTCTTACGTGTGCGACACATATAAGTGTTTTGATAAAAAAGAATGCAAAATCTTGTAGATGAAAAGGAAAGGGTAACTTAGGCTTCAGTTTTTCAGAAGCGATATTGCACTGAGCTCCGGTGAAAATTCTGACCAATATTTAAATATTTACTAAAAACAGAGAAGTACTGGAGCTGGGCTCCAACACAAATTAAGCCCTGTATATACAGTAGACTTCCTCAAATCCGCACAGCTTGGGACCAGAGGTTATGCGGATTTTAGAATTTTGCGGATTTCTGGTCATTGATTTGTTTACATTTTTGAAACCTTAATTTGATTGGTAGAGCAAGGGAAATTATAATGAATACTTATAATAAAGGCAAACATTAAAATAAGTAAAATATTAAAATAATTTATTAGTTTAATAGTAAGTAATTATTAAAATATTTATGTAAAATAAAAATTTAGAAAAATGTCAAATTATTAGGGATGAAATCGATTCCAAATGTCCTGTGCTGCCATCTAGTGGTCAAGCGATCGTAAAATCGATACGTAGCTTATTGCACTCTCTGTAACTTTTTTCATTGTTATTTAGAGTCTTGAATGCTTTTCTTATACTGCTTTGTATGCTTAGAAATAAATTTGTCCATAATTTAAAAAAAAAAATTCTGCGAACAATAATTTTAAAATAGCATTCCGGTTCATGGATTTTTCCATTTCAAACCCTGGAACTTTTTATATAGATATTCTAATTTATATCAAATCAAAAGTAATGTAAATTTATTTAGTAATAAATCAGCTGTAATAGCCAAAAGAAAATGATTAACAAAAAAATTAGTAAAAAACACATTGCGGTAGTCGCTGATTTTGGCGCCATCTTGGATTTTGTTCCTGCAACTCAACTGTAAATTTCATTGTTTACATCTGAAAAAATATGCGGATTTAAGGGAGTCTACTGTACTAGCAAAA
The DNA here is from genome assembly GCA_963932465.1 of Maratus speciosus. NCBI lineage: Eukaryota > Metazoa > Arthropoda > Arachnida > Araneae > Salticidae > Maratus > Maratus speciosus. Next base: position 416,851 of record CAWVRF010001266.1, on the reverse strand, counting down.
GTACCCGGAATTTTAAGAATGTTTTGAAAAATCAATTTCAAAATTAAACACACAGTATAAAACAAATAATTAAAAAAAAGCTGTATAGCCATCGTTATTTCAGTTCTTCACTAAGAATGAGATCTAGGGACCTAAACCTTTGTGGAGATTTTAATATATACGCATATATATGGAATAGATTTAAAAATGGTGAAAACAATTCAGAGAACCTCAAAATGTTAAAAGATGCCAATATTTCCATAATCTGGTTTTTATCATGTTTCGATAATTTTTTCAAACTCATATGACGTTATATATTTACCTGCTGACACCCATTATATTTCCAATATGACGTCATATTCACTTTTTTTTAATTCGTCAAACTATTTACAGTCGAACCTCGTTATCCTGACACACTAATGACAAGAAAAAACTGCCATCATAAGCGGAGTGTCACGGTAACTGGATAGGAGAAAAATGGGTACTTTTCGGTTAGCCGGGCGCCAGTGTTATATATACATACATATATACATATATATACACATATATTTACTTATTTATATGTACATACACACATATATATAGATACATACATATGTATATATATATGTAAATATATGTGTATATATATGTATATGTGTATGCATATATAACACTGGCGCCCGGCTAACCGAAAAATGTTTATAAAAAGCTGAATTTTTAATTAATTTAAGAAAATTTTAAATTCATAACTGTTTTTGCAGTGTTAAGCAATACAACATTATTATTAAACAAAATAAACATCAAAAACAAAATTGAAAAAAATAAAAATCAGATTTATGATAACTTGTTTTGGTACTTTTCGGTTAGCCGGGCGCTAGTGTTATACGAGTATATACATATATATATATACACATATATTTACAGATATATATACATATGTAAGTATATATGAGTGTGTGTGTACATATACACTATATGACCATTAATGATCGGCAACTTTCAATTTTAGACATTTTGTCGAATATTTACAAATATACTTGACAGATTCTTATGGAATTTCAGGATTAAAAAGAAAAGGTATGACTTCATATTTATCAATGTCGATTTGATAAGAGGGACAATTAGGGGTCAACAAAAAAATCAAAGAAAAAAAAGAATACTTGGGATCACCCTGTAAAATAAAATGCACGAAATGATCTATCGCTACAGAATATAAATAAACAGACATTGTGCAATATGTGTATTCATTTGTGTAAGAATAGCACATATATTAATAGGGATATAGCGATTTATTTAAAAAAATAAAAAAATTCTTGCATGTTTTTTGCTTATAACATGCTGGGTTTTCAACCAAATTTAACGCCGGTTTCAGAAAAATTGACAAAATATCGTAGAAACAATATACTGCAATTGGAATATAAATATATTAGGAAATATGAGCGGTTGTATGAAATAATTTTTATATGTGCATGCACGAGCGATAACAAGGGTCATTTTACATAATTTAACAGTCAACTCTATGGGGCAGCTTATTAAAAAAATCCAGACAAATATCATAAAAATTCAGAAAGATATCGGCATTAGAGTAAGCAAATTTTCAGTTGTTCTCTAAAAACAGCTGAATGATAAGGGATTTTCCACAAATTGTCATTTTTTATTAACTGACTTTCAGAAAAAAGTTAGTATTTAGTAACTATCAATGAGTAGATTCGAAAAAAATGCTTCGATTTTGATACTTCTTTTTTATTAACTGACTTTCAGAAAAAAGTTAGTATTTAGTAACTATCAACGAGTAGATTCGAAAAAAAAATGCTTCGATTTTGATACTTCTTTTTTATTAACTGACTTTCAGAAAAAAGTTAGTATTTAGTAACTATCAACGAGTAGATTCGAAAAAAATGCTTCGATTTTGATACTTCTTTTTTATTAACTGACTTTCAGAAAAAAGTTAGTATTTAGTAACTATCAACGAGTAGATTCGAAAAAAAATGCTTCGATTTTGATACTTCTTTTTTATTAACTGACTTTCAGAAAAAAGTTAGTATTTAGTAACTATCAACGAGTAGATTCGAAAAAAATGCTTCGATTTTGATACTTCTTTTTTATTAACTGACTTTCAGAAAAAAGTTAGTATTTAGTAACTATCAACGAGTAGATTCGAAAAAAATGCTTCGATTTTGATACTTCTTTTTATCAAGGTATAGGATCATCCTGGTGGTTATCCAAGAAGAACTAAAGTTTCAATGAAAAATTTAAAAAAAAAAATTAAATTAAAATTGACAATTTGTGGACAATCTTTCATCATTCAGCTACTTTTAGCAAGCAACTAAAAATTAGCTCACTTTAACGCCGGTATCTTTCTGAATTTTTACGATATTTGACTGGATTTTTTTAATAAGTTTCTCCATAGAGTTGATCGTTAAATTATGTAAAAAGATCCTCGTTATCATTTGCGCATGTGCAGATAAAAATTATTTCATACAATTGCTCATATTGCCTAAAATATTTAATATATATATATTCCAGTTGCACTATATTGTGTCTACTATATTTTGTCAATTTTTCTGAAATTGGCGTTAAATTTGGTTGAAAACCCTGCATGTTATAAGCAAAGAACCTGCAAGATTTTTCTTTATTTAAAAAAAAAAAAATCGCTATATCTCTATTAATATACGTGCTATTATTACTAGGGATTGACTGAATACCGAATAGTCGATTCGGTATTCGGTGATTCGGCATGTAAACCAAATATTCGGCCGAATAATTTTAAGTATTCGGCCGAATAATTGTATAAGTATTTTCTTAGAAGTAGAAGAATTCTCTTTTACTTAGAAGTAGAATAGGCTAAATGATGAGTTTCAATATTATGTGCATGAGTTCAAAGTTCAGCTGCACTACCAAAAACAAATCAAAGGCCATTTTTAATTACAAAAAGCTTTTTTTTTCTTTCCTAAAATAGTCTATATAATCAGAACAACTGTCTACGATATAGGAAAAAAAAAGTAAGGAATATGGGCATCTTTCCATTACCATTTAATGTTAATTATTTCTACATTGGTTTTTTCAATTTAAATTTATTTAATGTGTATTCTCTTTAACATACACCTCAAATAAGTATATCAGAGTTCATCTCTGTATATCTAAGGTTTATATTAAAGAAAATACATGCATCAAATAAGTATACTCCTATGCCTATCCTGTAGCTTTTATAACCATTAAATTAAAATCGCTCAAATTTATCTTCATCACCAGAGTGATAAATATTAATCAAAATATAAATATGTATCAATAATTTCACAGAAAATAGTTAAATGTACAAATTGATATACCTTTTGTATTTGAGAACATTCCAATTCAATATGTATATAATTAGACAATCAGTAAATCAGCTTAATGACATTATTTCTTTTTATTTGAATGAACTTTTGTTTTTCTGAGAATCCTTATCCTTAATAATAGCCTGTATAGTTTAATACTTTCATTGGGTTAATTTGGATATTGACTAGTGATAAAATAATAAAAAATAAGTGATGGGTTAATGAATTTGTGAGTTGAAAGAAGTCATTAAATTTTTTTGTGTAATTAGATTTAAGAATAAAAATGTAACTGAATTAAATTATTAAGAATTTAATTTTAATTAAAGTTTATTAAAAAAGCTACTATATGCAAAAATGTGTATTAAAAATTTTTAAGTATTCGGTTGCCGAATACCGAATATTCGGTGTACACTTTGACCAAAGCTTCGGTATTCGGTATTCGGCAAAATTGCTGATTCAGTCAATCCCTAATTATTACACAAATGAATACTTATATTGCACAATGTCTGTTTATTTATATTCTGTGGCGATAGATCATTTCATGCATTTTATTTTACAGGGTGATCCCAAGTATTCTTTTTTTTTTCTTTGATTTTTTGTTGGCCCCCTAATTGTCCCTCTTGTCAAATCAACACTGATAAATATAAGGTTATACCTGTTCTTTTTAATCCTGAAATTCCAGAAGAATCTGACAAGTATATTTCTAAATATTCAACAAAAATTGAAAGTTGCTGGTCATTAATGGCCATATAGTGTACATATGTACATATATATGTATGTAAATATAACACTGGCGCCCGGCTAACCGAAAAGTAACCTTGTTTTTTTATTGTTACATGAAACATTTGTGAATTAAGGTTTGCTTATCCCTAGATGTGCTTTCTACAATTATTTTTTCAATTTCAATATTATACAATGAATTCTAATCAATATTCGGTGTTTCAGAAACGGATGTTAGATAATTTCTGATTGTTTCAATGCAATGCAATGCTTTGGGTTTAGTCAGATAAAAAACGCTGTGTAACCACAAGAAAGGGCCACCTGACCAGAACAAAAAAAACTGCAAGTAGATTGATACGTACTATATGGAGTTTAAGTAGGTCATTCATAGTGTGTAGGATTATTTATTCAGATAAAGGATCGAAGTAAAAATTCTCATTTATCTTAATTGGTATTTTAGATACTTTTGTGAAAAGTTTGGCTAAGACATTTCTTACCGCTTAATTTCCGTGCTTATAAGATAGATTATGAAAAATGGACAATTTTCCTAAATCGTCAGGATATCCGATATTGAAAATTATTGAACGATGTAAAATCCGAAGTTTGTTTACATTAAAATTGTATACAGAAAATCAGGACTTTTAAAAACTGACGTGATAAGCGGAGTGATGTGAAAACCGGGTGTCGGGGTAACGGGGTCCGACTGTATTTCATTTTCATTTTTCACGTGATCTTACAATAAAAAAGTAATTGTTGCGGTAAGAATTTTATTTTGGATTTTTAATTGTTGGCAACTGCTATAACGAAAAACATTTAAAATTGATAGGAAATTACTGTTAAATTGGTGGTTTTTTATTAATTAAAAATTAACTATAAATTATTTCGATTCCGGATTACTTTTGTTGCCCCGGCTGTGTTTTCATACACATGTACATAACATTTCCAAATTCTGGCTTCCAAACTGTGGGTTTGTATAGAATTACAGACAGACGGACAAATTTTCATTTTTATACATTATATTACACATTCACCCTTCAAAGTAAAACATGTTTCATTTGCAAAAGAGAGTAAAGAAATAACTAAAACAGAAGCAAAGTATTTATTAGAAAAAGTTTGCCTACACCTAGAAGTACAGGAGAGAAATTTTCCGTTTTTCTGGATAAAGTTTCAGGAGCTTAGTGTTGTAAATGTCAGTAGTGACTTTGTCTGTAATATAACTTACTTTTGATGTGAATTTTTAAGTTAGAAAATTCTTCTAAGTCCAATAGTCTAAGGTAGGGTCTCAGTCAGTGCTCTGTGTGCACTTTCCAAAAACTCTGGCAAGCTCTAGAACAAAAATAAAATTTCAAAAGATTAACAATTTTAACTCGCCGATAAATGGATTATTTCAACCCTGCATGTATCTTAATAAATATTATTCTTCAGTGTTTATACATTGCTCAAATCTATAATTTTAATCAAATATTACAAATTCTAAATAATGCGAACGAATACGGCAAAAAATCCAAGATGGCGGATACGGGATTATACTACATCTGTTCCTTTATTAAAAAAGTTACTAAATTTCTGCTGTTGAATTATTATATGAATATTAATATAATGTAAAACTGTTCCAAACAGAAAATACTTTTTCTATTTCCCCGCGACTTTGTAACTATTCCTAATATAAGGGTGAATTACCTCTAAAAATAGACGATTTCAAAAGTTTTCAAAGTTTATTTGAGATTAATGACACTTACTTTTAATAATTAAGCTAATCATTCATTAAAATTTCGATATTTGTGATTAGGGAATAAAAAGGAAAATTTTGGAAGAATCTTGTTAGATTCTTTTTATTCATTATAGTGTAAAAATTATTTTAATTCTTCTTATTTCTCATTCTTGCTCATTTTTTCTTTTTTCATAAAGAGCCGCCATATTTGTTATTGTGACGTTACAAGTTGGTTGATTAATCGATTGGACACGCCCGATGGGAATCATTTTATTAATTATTAAATACAAGTTCATTATGTATGTGCGTGGAAATTTCATCAAAAGAAAGACAACAGTTTATCAGATGCAATATTGTAAATTCTAGTTTCAAATCGTTTTTATTTCAGAAATAATATATAATCAAAATTAATGAGATTTGTTGGCAACACTGAAATGTAAATATAAACAAGGCTTTTACCTCGGCTTTTACGCGCTTTTACCAGTGTTTGCGTCTTCAAACCAACCAACTAGCCAATTGTTTAGCGCCTTGAAATGTCACTGAAGATGCCTTCTTATAATTTGGGATTGTTTTATATTCACCTTTTACATATTATAAATTTATGTAAATAGAAGAATGGTGACTTTTGGTAAGACTATTTATTTACATTATAATCGTGGTATATAAAGCATTTTTATTCGTTCTGTATTCAAAAATTCAGTTTCAAATGTAAAGCTTGGAAAATAAATTTGTTTTCTTCTTTGACTTACTAAATCCCTGCCAAAGACAAGAGTTCTCTGTCTACAGAGCGACACCCATGAAAAATTCATTTGTCTTGTTCTGACTGAAAATATCAAACATCCTGATACTATTTTAAAAATAAATAATGGATATACATCACCAAACCCTGATTGTAATAATTTTTTTTTCAATTTCTTTACTAATGTTATTGTTTTATAGTTTCTTTAAAACCATCTTTATGTTATCATTCAATACATGCTTTGAACACTTTCTAATTTGCTTGTTTATTTCAACCAACAAAATTATATCATGCATTTTAAAATATAATTTATAAATTTAACTGTTTAATACTTGAAATTTTATACTATTAATTACTATTTAATAAATTTAAATAATCACTTTTGTGTTATTTCAGTTCCTGATTTCCATAAGAAGTCATATATTATTTGAAATAACATTTCAGAAATAAGTATAACATATGTTAGCATTAGGGTATAAAATATCTCACATGCTTAAAAATCTTAAAGGTAACGACTAACGATTCAAATTTTATGATGGTTCATCTATCATTGAATGAAGTGAAGTCATATTAAAATATTAGCTTAAAATAAACAATATAGAATATATAAAATTAATCTTTATCTGAGTTTAAAAAAATATATTTGTACTTTCTTATTATATCTTTTGATGATTTGCCTTAATAAGACAAACCAAATGTGATGTTGATTTGTAAATAGTAGATTGAGTCTCTGCAGTAATCTCAGTTTTTGCTTTTTTAGCATATATTATGAATTCAAAAGGTTAAAAAATATATTAGTTTTTAACAAGATCTTGATAATAGAAAATATAAAAATAAATAACCAATGAATAATCAATTATAGTAAAATGAACCAAAAATAATATCATTCTGTAGATACTACTGGAATGGATCTCTGCAATAATCCAAGTTTTTCTTTAAAACATATAGGGTGAACTTCCAGTAATTGACCACATGTTAGTAATTGACCAAAAACACATTTATGTGTTAAAAACAAGAATCAATGTGTTGATAAAGTATTTTTGAATGCTGAATAAAAATATCTAACATCCAATGAATTTCATAGGAAAAAATTACTTTTGCTATCTATATTCTGATTGAATGTAAAAAATTAAAGAAAATGCACCTTCTAACAATATCAAAAATGAATACATTCTGTAATAGTAGTGTTGTTTTGAGAGTTGTTTTATTAATCTTGCAGCATCAAGTTTAATTTAGTTCCATTGGTTCATCAAATGAGGTGTGCAGTTCATTTTTGTTTGTTTTAAGTTAATCATTATGCATTTAATATTAAATTCATAAATTAAATGGCGTTATGGGGGGTGGTCAACTACTAGATGTGTGAATGTTGAAAGCATTCAGTAATTGACCAAAGTGGTCAACTACTGACTTTTTGCTTGTTTGCATCCATTCCTTTTGATACTTAAAAAAATACATAGATTTCTATTATGAAAGCAATATTCACCAATTTTTTATTTAAAAAATGAGTTCTTTCAGTAGTTGACCAGGGTGGTTAATAACTAAATATGCTTGGTCAATTACTGATCAAGCAAGCACACATTTGTTATGTTAAGAAGGTCATAACACATTTATATAATAATAATGCAAGAAAAGTGTAATTAAAATGTAAAGATAACAAAATTAGTATAGTGAGGCTCTAAATATCATTAGGGTTTGTCACACAAATCTTATAAAAAAAAGTTTTACCACCATCAGCTCCAAACATAGTTTGTGATATGATAGATTTCTATTACAATTGTTGTGAAAGTATGCTGTTAAAATTGCTATATAAAATGTTTTTTTATGCTAGTTTTATCCATGACAAGGTTCAACCCTAATTAACTGCAGTTGTATAATAATAAAACATAATAACAATACAGAATTTACATTAACAGTACAGTAAGTTTTGAGGGACAAAAGTAGAGTGTTGATTGCCAAGTGCTTCAGAAATGTATGCATAACTGTAGCACAAATAGGACTACAACTAAAAAAAAAAAAACTTTTCACTAAACGAAAATGGCATTTAGAATATTTAAACATAATTTAAAATTAATTATGACAGATTTTGTCATCCCACAAAAATATAAAGCAATAGGGAAAATCTTAAATATATTTCATGCATATATCAATTTTATAAATAGAGATTAATGATTATGTATCTATCTCGGGCCACAAGTAAAAGATTACTGGGCCATATGTGGCCTGCAGGTTGAGCATGGCTGCTTTAAAGCATGACTAAATTATTGGGAAAATAAAGAAGAGAAACAGAAGAAAGAAGGCAGGAAGTAAGGCAGGTTAAAAAATTAAGGAAAATAAAACAACAAAAAAAAAGGTGAAAAAGCAGCAATAAAGACTTCTACATATAAGCAAAGTCTGATAAATGATTGGGCGTGAAAGGCATGTGAAGAAATCTGGATGGAAGAAGATATGATAGGAATTAAAGAAATCTGGTATGAGCCCTATCATACTAAAATGTGCGTCTACGAGACACAGGCAACAATTTGCATTGGATGACAGAGTGACAAAGAAGTTGACTTCATGTGTGTAAGTTGTTTTGGTGAAACAGATGAGGATTAAGTTTCATTTTTGTGTTAACTTTAATAATTAATGGATTTTTTTTATAAATAAATTTTGAAATAGTAACTATTCTTTTCTTGTCTATATTTACTTATAAATATCATGTTTTATCACTAATTTCAATCTTACAAAATATTGTGGAAATTCACTAATATGTTTTCTGTTCAGAAACAGTTTAAATTTTTTTTACAAAAAATCTCTTGACTAGTACATCTATATTTTCAATACAGAGTGACTGACTAGCCAAGTTCAGTGATGAATTTCCTTTACTTTTCTAGTTTTCCATGCCAATAAAAACAATTGGTACTTTTCGGTTAGCCAGGTGGCAACAATTTTTCAGGTGTCGAGATTGTGTGATGTTACATACCAAAAACCTTAATAATTGCCAAGGAAAGAGTAAAAGAGGATAAGCAAAAAAAAAAAAAAAAAAAAATCTATAAGAGGTTTGAACAGTCCTTATAAAGAACACAGCTACATATTTTGCTACTACTGCAATTTAAAAATCCATGGCTTTATGATTGAAATTCTTTTCCTAAAAAATTTCTCAAATTTTAAATTCGTAAGTTTTTTTTTTTTTTAGAAATTTGAAATTTCTCAGATTTTTTTCTGGCTGTCCAGGAGGCTAGACATCCAGTTTCTGTAAAATAAAACTTGGCAATCTTCCCCATTTTTTCATATGATTAATTTTAAGAAGGTTTATCAGTTCTACTTCAGAGTGGTCAATTACTGACACAGTGATGGTCATTTTCTAACATTAAGTGGTCAATTACTGGCAAAATCTCACTTGACAACTATTATATTTAATAAAATAAAATTGCAAAAAAGTAGACAAAAAATGTTTATTTATTATTGATCCTTATAAGTGATTGCTGCTTTAAAAAAAAAGTTTCAAGAAATATCTCCTTAAATTTAGCACAGAAAAAAAAAATGTGAAGAAACTTTCACTAAATGGTCAATTACTGGGTAGTTCACCCTACTGTAGACCAGGGCTGTCCAACACGGTGCCATGGCGCCTTTTGAAGATTTTCTTGGCGCCCTTTTGAAGGTTTCCTGTTATTTGACTTTTTGAGAAGTTAAATTCCATTATAAAGAATTTTTTCTTTAACTCATTTGCTGCCAACCATGAGTATACTTGTGGCTTTAATTTATTAATTACTTTGTCACCACTATTTTAGAATTAAAAAAATTGTCTTATTTATTGGCAGAAATTTTGCCGTATTAGTAAGCGAAATTTATCTTTCTGAATTTGTGGTGTCAAACGACTTTCAACAAGAAATTTGAAAAATCTTACGGCTTAGATGCCGTATCTTCCCTCAGCCGTTGTTGTTTTGAATTGTTTGGCGATTTTTTGTTGGCGTGTTGACGGATATGACAAACTCGATATGTAAACCCCGTGTGTGTTGTGACGTGTCGTGTTCTGGCAATCCCTGAGAAGCTTAGAATTTTGTGGATGTATTTTGATATTGTGTTCTATCGTTGTCTTTTTATGTTAAATTTATTGGATGTATTTCATTGACTATAGTTTCTGTAGCCCATTTAAACACTCTTGCTGAAGTAATTAAGAAATATGAGGAAATTTTGACAAGAAAGGGAGGTTTGTTTATAGCGTGTCAATGCGTATTAAGCCTATTTTGGAAAATGACGGCGATGTTATGAGATATATTTTGTGCTGGAGGTTTCAAGAAAGCAGATGTCTGTTAAGGTATGTTGATAATTTTATGTATATTTTGCTGCTTTAAGAGTTTTTTACATTTTGAGATTGCTACAAAACGAGAACTGCTGAATTTTGAGAATGCTATACTGCAAGAAATGCTGAATTCGGCGATGTTTTTTTTTCGGTAAATGTGCGCGAAGCGCTCATACAACTATTGCTGATTGCCACTTTAGCGAGTTTCGTTTTTTATGTATATTTTGCTGCTTTAAGAGTTTTTTACATTTTGAGATTGCTATAAAACGAGAACTGCTGAATTTTGAGAATGCTATACCACGAAAAATGCTGAATTCGGCGATGTTTTTTTTTGGTAATTGTGCGCAAAGCGCTCATACAACTATTGCTGATTGCCACTTTAGCGAGTTTCGTTTTTTATGTATATTTTGCTGCTTTAAGAGTTTTTTACATTTTGAGATTGCTATAAAACGAGAACTGCTGAATTTTGAGAATGCTATACCACGAAAAATGCTGAATTCGGCGATGTTTTTTTTTTTGGTAAATGTGCTCGAAGTGCTTATACAACGATTACTGATTGCCAGTTTAGCGAATTTTGTTTATTATTTACATTTTATTTTCGTTAAGCCAAACATGCATATAAACCGGTACTTAGCGACATTTACTATTTGGCGGAAAAGGGGTTTTCACGTCAAGAACAATTCCAAGATGGCGGCCACGGGAACTTATGACATCTGTTCCATTCTTGCTTTAGAGTTTTGGCAGTGAACGTGTTAAAATCATTAATACAGTTGAGTGCCGATCAGTGGCGTAGCTACATATTCAGCGCCCTGGAGCAAGTACAGTTTGTGCGCCCTCTTGTCACTCGAAATTGTTCTGCGCAATTTTGTTTTGAAGTTTAAAATTTATATTATATTCTTTATTTGATTTAAAATCTTACCTTCATTTGAAAATCACAAAGTAATTTTAATAACGTATTAAATACAAATAACTAAAAATAAATAATGAATAGAAAAATGAATTATAATTATTTAAGTACGGAGTACCTATCAATATTTTCTGCTAATTGTGCGGTATTTTCATTTTAAATCCGCCAATGGGTCAACATAATCTACCGCTCTTAATATCTGTTTTTTTTTAAGGGTTTCGAAGCACAGTAGAATACTAATTAAAAAAACATTATTGTCAATATTGTTGATTTTTTTTTTTTTTTTTTTTTTTCGCATATGGATAAACACTTTTTAAAGTTTTTAGTGCCAGAAAATACTAAAATTCCATAAAATTCAAAGTATAATAACTCAATAAATTTCGGTGGTACAAAAAAGAATTTTTTATTAATTTATCTGTTAAAGTTAGGAGATTGTTCTAAATATAACGTATAGAATCCAGGGAACTAATAAAAATGTAAACCTCGTAACTTTTTAAAAATATTTTGACATAAATTACTTTTAAGAGGATGAAGAACAACTTTGAAGCGTTTTTACTATTGCAACTATATATCTACAGCTATAATGGTTTAGAAAGATAGCCAATGGACTATAAAAGTTGACATCGTGGTTGTCACTGGCAAACTTGAACAATTTGGCTAATCGCTAAAGAAAAACTAGCCAAATTCACATAATGGCAGTAATGGATTCGTCATGAAATACTGAGTATCAAAATACAAACAATGAGTTACACAGAAAAGGTTTAATCGTAGATCATTAAGAGTGTCACCAAAAGAAAAAGAAAAACACCTCTTGCAATTTCGCGATTTCAATCTTTAGTTTTCTCACCAAATGAAGCATTTAGGCACAGTGGCGATCGGCAGCGAGAACCCTGACTGACACCCTCATATATTACTCAAGATTTCAGTTTTTACTTTCTATAAACATATAGTGTAAGGAAAGAAATAGGAAAGCCTTGTAATCACAATAAAAATAAATGAACATAATAGAATATTTTTATTTTCCAAATACTTTGAATCCGTTCTCACACTTTTTTCAATTATTCAATATGTATGTGTGTATGTTAAAATTTCTTCACGTTTTCAGATTCTCAAAGCACGATTTGGTGTGTTTTTGATGATGATGGCAGGTATATCATAAATCTGTCGCAAGAATTGTATTAATTTTCGAAGAAATCGGCTGACGGGTTTGGTATCTAAACTATTTTTCAACCATTCAGTGACAATAACCGATAAACATTTTCTCTTAAATTTCAATTAAATTATTTTTATTGTTCACGTTCACCTTATACTTATACAATAAGGTTTCACCACGCAGACAGTGGCTGCTTGACAAATGGTTCACAATCACTTTACTACCAGTAATTTCATATACGTATATGTATATTTTTTTATCCTTGTTTGATCTTAGAAATTCCCACCATTAAATCAGATCAAATTTTATACCAATATTCTGGTAGAAAAGTGATTGTGAACCCCCGAAGAGCCGCTACTGCATGCAGTGTCGCACTCGGTCACTGTCAAATAGCAGACCTTGGATTTTTTGAAGGACGCAACATTTTAGAATCTCATTATTTTACTACCTTGTTAGCAGAAACCAATAATATCCATTACCATTCCAGTTTTACTTTCTGGGGATGCTTTCAATTTCAGAACTGGATCCGAAATTGAAAGTATCCTTAGAAAAATAAAATCGAAACAGTATAATGATAACCATTTAGACATCGATCTGATATATTCCATGCAAAAAACAAAAAACACTTTAAAATACCGAAATGTAAACGAGAAATTTCTAAAGAACGCTGCCATTGGCTTAACATTAGCTTGCGAGTGACTAGTGTAGAATTCTAAGTATATATAGTTTTATACTAAATAACAGGGTTTGTACGGGTCAGGGAATTTTTCAGGAGGAATATCAGTATTTTTTATTGAAAAATAAATCTAGGTTAAACGTGCGAATTTTTGCCGTATTTAAGGAAAGATTTTCTATAAGAAAATACTGGCATAGAAGAATTTTCTCGTCTGTAAATTCCAGGATCCGTACGAACTCTGAAGTAATAAGGTTATGATAAATTAAACCGACATTAAACTCTTTTTGCAGCGGGAGGATAACAAAAATATCTTATCGTGCCAGTAATATTAAGAAACGTGTAAATATTATTAATTTGATTTTAAAACAAAATATCTTTAAAATATATTTTTATACAGTAAACTCTGTCTACAGCTCTATATAAGACCGATTTCCCTCTTATGCAGAATGTACTGTATTTAAAAAAAAAAAAAAAAAAAAAAAAAACCACCAAAAAAAAATGTAGCAACAGAGTATAATCGGAGGGGCGCAAAAAGAACCTACAAAGGACGCCGTATGTTGAACAGTCCTGTTCAAACGTATAATTGGCCGCCGTTCTGATTATCACATTTATAGATAATATTGAAACAGTCTCGTTTTTATATTCAAATGTAATTTTTAACAAAAATTAAATAGTTGATACACCTTTTCTTTGCCAAAAATGTTGTTTATAACTACTTTTGTTCCTCAAGCGCAAAAATCTATATGATAAACATATTATATTAATATAATATTGGTGATAAATATTGGTGAAATTACAATCACATCATTCGGATTTATGTACGAATACACGAAACCTACACATTTCAGACAAATACTCATAATAAATGATTTTACAACAAACTTTAAAAAAAAAGCGTGTATATAATTTTGAAATAGAGGCGACTCTCTTTGGTGCCAGAGAGGTTGAAAATTCTTGAGGCAGATCATGCCGCCATTGGTAACAGAATTACAGAATATACATTAGATTTTGAAAGATTTAAATGGTCCTCTGAAACAAAGAAATTTTCAAGAAAACAATTCAATTAATTCTTCTGCTTTGCAAAGAGAAACAAAATCATTAATAAAAAATCCTTAAAAAAAGTGAATTTTTTTAAAAAAACTAGGGGGCTCGGCCCCCTACGAGCTACGCTCGCCAACCCCCGTCCAGACACCGTAGACTCTAAATGCACGCTAATTTGATCGGCTTTAAAAAGATTTTGAAAGATTGAATTATAATTTAAAAAACAGTGGCGATCTCTCTATAAACGGATTTCTATTGATTTCTCTTCGATTGGGGAATTTTAACGCCAAATTCGTTGCGGTACTACTTGATTATCCCTTCGACCAATTTCGCCAAATTATATAAATCGCCAAACCACTCGCCAAATTATACAAATTGACATAATTTTTATTTTAAATAACGGAAAAGCAAATAAATTAGTACAACATTAATAAAAATACAAATAAAACGTCGAAATAAAAATAACTTGATGACTTAGACACGTGTAACAACATTTCAAAATAAGCGAATATAAAAGGAATTAAGTAAACAGAGTCTTTGTCTCCTGGTATTTTTTAACAAAGTGAAAAGAAATTTCTTTTAAATGAGACATTTTAAATTAATCGTTTTTAATCTGACGTAATTTTGACCAAACTATTCTTTCTCTTTTTAATATTCACGTGAAAATACTTGTGTTAGAAACGAAATATTATTTGCGCTTTCCTAACAAAAATAGTTGAAAAGTATCCTCTTAAAATATGAAATAAATGCCTAGCGCAATTACTAAATTTAAACCGTTTTTCAATATTATTTTGTGTTCATTTTATGTAATAACTGTAATGTGACGTAAATATGACGTAATTTCTCCTATTTAAGACTTCTAACGCATGTTAATAAATTTATTGTTTTACAAATTCCTTTCTCTCTTAAAATTCACGTGTAATTATAGTTTTTATGACGTAATTTTTAATAAGTTCCTGCTTTTTGTACATAATTATTTAATTCTAATTCCAAATGTTTTTTTTCTGTTTATAATAGTCACGTGTAAATAAATTTTTAATTTATTTACACGTACAAATATTTTTTTTTTTTTTTTTTGAAGCAAACATTATTGTTTCCGCTGTTTATACAGTTGGCAACAGTTTAAATTAATATCACTTTCTAAAATCTGTTAAAAATATCTCTAAAAATGCTGAAAATTTGAATTTAAAATAGAAATAAAACCTCAAAAATAAGTCAAATTAATAAACTGAGTGAGGTCTGCACACCGGGAAATTCTGACGCATAAAATAATCTAAAAATGATTAAATTCCGATGTACAGTTTTTGCTCCTATAAAACTTTTTTAGTGGAACGATTTTGTCCAACTTTAGCATTAAATATCTCTTACAATAATTCTTCGATCTGAAAACTGTCTGCATCAGCGTGTTTATCAAACATTTCTGTATAATACTACCGATTTTTATATTTTTGTATGCATTATTTTTCTTAATATTAACGAAGAAAGACCTCCGGTCACAAAAAATTCAAAACCGGCGGCGGCGGCGGTGACAGCGGTAGTTACTTTTTTTTAGAATAGAGAGATTATTACATAATTTAAGACACTTCAAATCTAACGCTTATAGCAAATTTTGTAACTATTAGCTGCACCTGAGGGAGGGCGCAGCTTACCTGGTTCAGGGCGCACCGACCCACATGTCGGTTGCCCTTCGGGTCTGTCTGGCCTGCCAGAATGTGATTTAATTTAGTAAAATCGTATTTTTTTTTATTTATAGGTCTTGTTTCAACACGGGCGGAATTAAAATTTGTTGGAAATTATGTTATTAAAAAAATGTTTAAGCTTTAT
This sequence comes from Maratus speciosus, assembly GCA_963932465.1. Classification (NCBI taxonomy): domain Eukaryota; kingdom Metazoa; phylum Arthropoda; class Arachnida; order Araneae; family Salticidae; genus Maratus; species Maratus speciosus. The sequence continues at coordinate 400,520 of CAWVRF010001266.1, read as the reverse complement.
GAATGAAAGTGAACGTTTTCTTTAACACACGAGTTTTTTTTATCACCAGAAGAAATATTTCACCTTTGTATAAAATTAGGATCTCAGTTGTTGCTCATTGTTATACAGAAATATTTATTTTGATCACACAGTATTTTTATAAACTGTTCGAAAAGTTGAGTCGAGTAACTCTAGATTTTTTTTTTTTTTATAATTCCAAAATTCATTGACTACTAACTTGTAATATCAGATGGCCGTGGGGTGTGGGAAAGGGTGGGGGTGATGCGCCTGATTACAGCCCAAGCAAACCGACATTACTATTTTCGAAAAATAAGTTTTGTCTTATTTAATCCTAAAATTCTGCGAGTAAATACGGTTTAATGCAGAAAAATACTTTTCGAAAAAAGTGGTGTAAATTTGCACAGGCGATAATCAGGTCCTAGATAACACTGAATTTCATACTTAACTTTTTCTTTCTTTTTGAAGGAAAATGCTTATCGATTCTGCATGATATTTACAATATTTTCAAAATCTCAAAAATAATACGCACAAAATTTAATTTGCCTATTCCCCCTCACCCCCCCCCCCCCCTCTTGTCGCCGTGGACAGATGTCTAAATCCCGTTCTTATTATTGTTTTGTAATCTGCATTGTTGCATGTTTAGTTCCCACTAAACAACAACAACAAAATTTCAAAATTTTGATTTTCTTTGTTTTTCATTTGTAAAATGGTTAATAATTTTCTTCAACTTGTCAAACTATTGTTTTTTTTTCAAATCATAAAATAACAAAATAGCAAATGCAATGCTGTTACATCGTAAATATAGGTTTATCAGCGGTGACTTCTTTGGATATCATTATTTCCGTACGATTATCATCATGATAAATTTCTAAAACATTCTATCGGAAATGTACCAGGAAGATTATTGTTTGGAAATAGTGGTAGCCAATAAAGGGACTGGTGAGAGCCATGTAAATAAGTTTTGATTACTTTATGATTTGAAATTCTTCAACTGGAACTACGGAAAAGTTGCAGAAAAAATCAAGCATGCTGAAACGGTGTTGGTGAAGTTACTTGAGGTTGCAATATGGTATGAATAGAAATTAAAACTACAGGAATAAAAGTAATTTCATTTAGCTATGCATAAAAACATTTTTTAAATCGAAATAGTTGAGGATAAAAACAAGGCAAAATATCATAGGAATATGCTGATTGTAACAAGATCCATCTATAATATCTGATTAATAAAGAAAAAAATATGCAAATATTTTTGCAAATCTTTATTTCGCTGTTTCTAATTTTGCGCCCTTAGGATTCGTGCGCCTGGAGCAGTTTGCTCCAACTGCTCCACGGTAGCTACGCCCCTGGTGCCGATTATCCAAACTTCCAATTAACTGAACAGCCAAAAAAAAATTTTTTTAACCAAACTTCCAGTTATCCGAACAGCCTATTTCTCCCAAAAAATTTTTTAACCGAACTTCCATTGGCTTGGAATAAAATTTTAAATAAAGAAAAAACTGATAGTAGATCAGAAAATGAGGAATGTAAAACAATAAAGGAGAAGGGAAGAATCCTAAACTATGAAGAAAATGAAATTAACTAATGGTTAAAAATTGAAGTACATGATCCTGAATATCAAATTTTAAATGATGATGAGATTCATGATGAAAAAAAAATGGAAGAAAATGAAAAAGAGTGCTCTGAAAATAACCCAGGTCTATCACATAATGAAGCCTTTGAATGTTTGGAAACAGTTACATGAAATGACTTGGACGGCAGAAGAACGTTGATCCTATTCAACTAACATATTTAAGAAGGATTAGAGATATGGCAGCATTGAAAAGAATGTCTTCATTGAAGCAAGCAACAATCAAAAGCTTTTTTGCTTAAATTATAATCTCTGGAGTTCAGAAAATGATAAAAAGAGAAAATAAAATTTTTAGTGATAAAAATGTAACAAAACAAAAAAAAATTAAAAAGACAAAGAAAAAAAGTTTTTTAAACACGCCAGCACTAACATGCTGCTGCCAATCCTAAGCTTAAATAACATGTGAAGGCTTTAGTATAGTCAGAAACATCCCTTAAATTGTCTGTCCATTTATCCGAACTAGGGTCGGCAAAAGCTTATTTGGATAATCGCCACGCTTCTGTATTTGCATTAGATATATTTTCAAAACCTGTGAAAATGCATTAAAAACCTGAACCATACTTTGAAAATTTAAACATGCATATTTTTAATTTGTAGTTATTGTTTATAAAGTGTAATTATGACGGTTAAATTTGGTAATAATTGAAAATACAGTAGAACCTCTTTTATCTGAAACTCTCGGTTAACTGAAATCATTTTTAAAGCTTTTTTTTTTTTACTATCACATTTATCAAAACGAAGAAGAGGACAGCGATGCGGGCGAAGAAAACGAACAAATTAGCTAATTCTGAAGCTTTTGAATGTTTTGCAAAAGGTTTGGCATGGCTGGAGCAGCTGAAAGACTGTGATACTGGTGATATAATGCAAAAAAAAAAAAAAACTTCGGGATAGAGCTGCAAAAGCAATCGAAGCTGCGACAAACGAAACTTTTTTTCGAACCCTTGTAAACTATGTAAAAAGTACTTAATTTTAAAATTAAAATTCAAGTAATTTATTCTTGTTTCTATTTTTCTATTGCTTTATTTTTATTAAGCACTTGTTACCATAATAGGAAATCTTGCATATATTTCTCCTTAATCTTAAAATTGAAGCATTCTCGATTACCCGAAAATTTCGATTTTCCGAAAGATGGTCGGTCCCAATTACTTCGGATAATCAAGGTTCTACTTATCTCTTTTTAATACTTAAGAAGTAACAGAAAAATAAACGTTTTTCACCTCCCCTGCCCCTTTGAAGACACATGTGCATGAAAGTTCAACTTTTTCTGTTTGCTGTTGTCATAATTGGAAAACCAATAAATAAATAAATAGAGTTACCTGGGATTGCTGGTCAGCAAGTTTCTGGGGTAATTCTTAGTCACAGTCCTTTTTATATTTCAAGAACATTTCACCAAAATGAAAAAAATCATAGAGGTACTATAAACTACCTTCTTTAAAATTTATCATTTAATTGTACAATTACTACTTATTTAGTTTGGGGGAAAAAAATGTTTTGCAACTGCTTGCCAAGTTTTTGCAAAATAACATTGATCTTAGTTATGGCACATTTTTACAAAGATCTTTGTCATAAGGGCATTTCCATGAAAAAGTGGACATGAGGGTTGAAATTTCAAACTTCTTTTATTATTACAAGTAATATATCAAATGAAAGGTAAAAATATGACACATATGAAATTATAGAGAACTAAGCTGTAAAACTTATTCTTTTATGGTTTATCTAGGGTCAAAGTTAGAAAAATTTCAAAAAATTTCTAGAATGTAAAATAAGGTATTTTCATTCCTCCAGATGCAATATTTAAAACAGCAGCATTTTCACTCTATGTGCATATATTACTATTTGTGACCTTTGTTTACCTTTTGAAACACTTAATTTTTCAAAATAATTTAAAAGACCCGATTTTTAGTGCAAATATATTTATACTGTCTCTCTGTCACACCCGTCACAAAAAAGATGCTCAAGTTATTATACAAAATTCATTTTTTCTCAAAAATACATGAAACTTTCTGAAAGTCTAATTATTGCAAGTCTGAATAAATATGAAATATTAAAAATTGATTAAATTTTTATTTTGTGTGGTATTTTAGTGTGACGGGTGTGACAAAATTTCTGTGACAGGTGTGACACCATTTTAAATTGTTTAGAAATATATTTAAATGTTTCTTAAATGAAGTGTAAGGTTGAATCATTGTTTCTAAACATATTAAGACAAATGTGGCTTAAAAAAAAGATAAATCATAAAATATATATATTTGAATTAATTTAGCAAATTGTGAGTTGGTGGCGCAATTTACTTCAAACTTTTGATAGATTTTCAAGAAAATGAAAATTTATTATTAATATTCTTTACATAACTGTAACTCAATCCAGTTATTTGAAGAAGCGAAAAATAACGTGGAAGACACTGAAGCAATAACATAAGTGGCTTTTGCCGCGAACTATAGTGCTGTCTCTCAAAATGAGATCCAGAGTGCTCACTGGACTCATCTTCAAATCACCATTTTTACATGCTTTGCATCGTTGAAAGGTAATGTGGTTTGCTCTTATGTAATAATATAGTAATCAATAACGAATTGCAGCATGTTAAATAAGTATGCTGTATGGGAATTTTTAAATGCCATTACTACTAGTCTGAAAACAGAGTTTCCCCAACTCAAAATGGTGAAAAAATTTTCTGATGGCTGTGCAGCCCTGTTTAAAAACAACATTTCGAACTTGTGGTTCTTTCTCAAAGATTTTAAGCTAACATGTGAATGGAACTTTTTGGCCACTTCTCATGGTAAAGGAACAGTTGACGGAATTGGGGGATTGATATAGTCAAGAGTGTGGGTTTTGCTGAAGTCCAGAAAATAGAAAATAAATAGTTAATTCTGCTTTGGCTTTTTTTTTAATGTGCACATGAGATTGGTGCAATAAGGACATTGTATGTGTCAGCATTGAAAATACTGGGAACTATACAAATGCTGACAGATGGATGGGAAGGCATCATGTCTTATCACCACTTTAAGGTAAGTGCTGATAGTACCAACTTTTTGATTGGAAAAACTACGGAATCAACACTAAGGGAGGTAAGTCACTGCTGATTGTGAATCTCCAACAGAAAGATTTTGAAAACATCAGATTTAAATATCCGAGACTATGTTGTGGCTTCCCTGGCTAGCAACAAAAGGCACAGTAGCTTGTACTTAGTACTACAGTAATGTCTTGAATATCAACTACCATAAGGAAGAAATAAGCTTGAAATACATGCAAGCCAATGGACCACACTGCATTTGGACAGAGGAAGATGATATCTTAATTGAAAACTTTTTTGCCATTGTAAAAAAAAAAAAAATAGCTACCCCATCACTTATAACAAGTAGGGGGCACTACAAATTTTAAACTAACTGCATAAATATGTTAGTTTTATTAAATTTTGTTTGTATATTAGCTATTTTCAAGTTTTCTGTCAATACCGATCGCTTTTTTTTTTTTTGGTAAATAACTTTAAAATTGTATACTTTGCATGATGTCACACCCGTCACAGCAGAAAAAAAATCCTTATACATTAAAATAATTAAAATTTATTATGAAAATTATGCATTAAGTTTAATCTGAATCTCTTTTATTAGAAAAAAATTGTTTTAGTAATGAAACATTAAAATATTCACAGGAATTTTAACAAATGTGCATGCTAGTGAAAACTCATGTCCAGAGAGAGTCACACCCGTCACAAGATTTAATTTTTTTTTTTTTTTTTTTTTTTTTTTTTAAATTGAAAACTATTGAAGTTTTGTGTTTGCACAATTATTCAAGCAAATGCATGGGTAAACATATTTTAAATACTTTTCAGGGATTTATTAGCTAATTTATTGCCCAAAACACAGATATAACCTCTTAAAATTGTGTCTGGATGTCACAATGGAAAGGCCCATAACTCAAATTTTAAATATTTTTCTTTTCTTTCTTTTTGGTTCAATTACCAACTACTTTAGCTAATAGTCTTGAAATTTTTTATACTATTTTAAATAATTTACAGAAGTTGGTCAAATATTGAACCCATGTATCTAGGATATTTTTTCATCATTTAATTCATTTTTATTGTCATATTTAGTGATTTTAATAGTCAGAAAACCCTTTGAGAATTAACTGTAACCAACTGTTCACGACGTTTTAGTTAATTGTAGTTCTTAATAAAGTAGAGTCATCCAAGTTAATTCCTGGTCGCTGAGTTTCTGAGGTAATTCTTGATCATTTTTGCTTTTGCTATAAAAATAACAATTTATGAAACTGTAAAAAATCTCAAAGCTATTTGAATCCTTTGCTTTGAAATATATGCTTTAATTATTCATTTATTTGAAATTAAATATTTAAAAAAAATTATATTCAAAACTACTACTCAAAGTTCTGCAAAACATTGATCTTGATTTTTACACATTTTACAAAGATTAGTGTCATTCTTGAAGTTTTAATTATTTTATTTGTACTATGACAAAATTTTCCTCTACTATGTTAAATACTTTCATATGAGCAAGTCAAACTAAGCCCATATTTGTGAGGTCCCAACAAACACCGAACTTACGGGCCACTGATGGGTTCGTTAGCCTTGGCCGAAGGTGTTCGATGGTGGCCCGCTATCAGTGAAAGTTACGGCTCCGTAAAAAAAGTGTCACGCCGGACAGAATAAGGCCACAAGATAATTGGCCGTAAATACAAGAAGTTGCCCACAATCATGCCACTAACTTTTCGCTGAAAATGTTAGATAGCCTTAAACTGCCCACAATTATTCTTTTAATGGCCACTAAAAATAAAAGCTAACCAGAAGCTTGCCTTTGTTCTGCCATTTGTGGTTGTCATAAATTAAATTTATCCCAAAGCTGCCCACAAAAAAGCCTATTAGGGTTATTTAAAATGTAATCACTTGCCACTGTTGTGCCATAACGATTGTTTAGGAATAAATCAAAATTTATTCTATAAAAAAAAAATACTTTTTATCAGCCTAATTAAATGATAAAATATTTTTGCAGGATTAAAAAAATCTTATAATTATTTAGATATACTTTTGTAGAAAATGAAATTCTTTCACTTTGAACTTTTTCAAAAAATTTCCAAAACACAATATTTCACATAGTGCATTAATTTATTTGTTCATTTATTCACTTACATATTTACAAAATTTATATGCAATGCATTTTTAAATAGTTGCATTTCATAAAAATTTATAAAGTGTATAATTGAAAAAATAAACTAATCAATCAATTCATTATCAAATATTGTATTTTGAATATTTTTGAAAAAGTTCAAGTTAAATGAACTTGATTTTCTTGAAAAGTATGTCTAAATAATTATAAGATTTTTTTTTTTTTTTTTTTACCTGCCAAAACATTTTACCATTCAATTAACCTTCTAAAAAGTATTTTCTTTTGAAGAATAAATTTCGAATTTATGCTTAAATAATATACGTGATTTTAATATAGTTTATTATATATTTTATATAAAAATGTGTGTGTTTGTGATATTCTTTTTACTTAAATTTCCACTATATTTTACACAGCTTCGTTGGTAAATCTGTTAAATTATGCTTATTCATCAAAGCTTTATTAAATCATTATTATCTAAATTTTTGCATCATTTCTGATCATTTTATAAAATATTACATAAAAATAAGTTTAATCTTTATGTAGTTAACGAATGACAGTATAATATTTCTCATATATTTTAAAATTTTGCTTTATCAGATAATATTTAACTATTTCTCTTGCAGTTTAATAGCCAAACATTTGAAAAAATATATTATTTCAACTTTTTCGAAATTCTTGAGAATTATTTATAATTATTAGACATGTAAATAATAGAATCATAAGACGAAACGCAATTTTTTCACCTTGATTCAACATAAAATATATGATGTGAACATTAAAAAGGTCCACAATCTTACTTAAAAGGCGACTAAAGTAATGAAGAAGATGTTACAAGTTTAAAATATACATTTTATTTAAAACTTCTTAGTACTTTCAAGCCTTCCAAGCTCATCCTTAGAGAATATCTTAATAACTAAATGTTGTTTATTTATACAAATACGTCACTTTGTTTTGAAAATGAGAGGGTCAATAATTACTGAGTAAACGTAGCAGTTTCTTGGATTTAATTTAAGTAAAGAAAATATATATTATTATTATTAATTGCAGTTCCATTTTTTTTACACAAAAATAATTATATCATAAAATAATAATTTAATTATATCCATGGAAAGTGACCTATGAGAAACAGAGTGATGTCACAAATAAATGGAACTGTAATTAATAATAATAATATATATTTCCTCTAATTAAATTCAATCCAAGAAAGTGCTACTGCTACTGCTACTTCTACTTTCAACTCTAGTAATTATTGGCTCTCACATTTTAAAAACAATAAACAACATTTAGTTATTAAGATATTCTCTGATGATGAGCTAGGAAGGCTTGAAAGTACTAAGAAATTTTAAATAAAATGTATATTTTAAACTTGTAACATCTTTTTCATTACTTTAGTCGCCTTTTAAATAATATTGTGAAATAATATTGTGGACTATTTAATGTTCACATTATATATTTTATGTAAATAATAGTTTAATAGTGATTTAAAAATATATATTAAATTAATCTTGATACTTCTAAATTTCATTTAAATTCAATTGTTTTAGTCACTCAAATTTTCTCGAGTATAAAATCACATTTTTATAATTAAACCAAAATAAACTGTTTTAAGGGGCCTTGTACCTTTTAAACGCGTCGAAAATTAACGAAAAACTTCAACGTTTTAATTAGTTTATCTTCAAAACCTTTTTATGTATATACGTGAAATTTTGGATATTGATTAACCAGATTATGCTTTGTAATATACTACCAACAGAAATTTATTAACCCTTTACAGAATTTGTGTATTGTTGAAATCAAAATAGCTCTTTTTTTACCCCATAAGTCATTGCGCGCATATCTTAAGAAAGGATGTATGGATTGTCATGAAATTTGGTAAATATATTAAACAAATATGTGTGTTTAAAATGGTCTACTTTTAAGTATTTACAATTGTAATATTTTTAGTTATGACTATTTATATTCATTAAAAATACATATGTTTTTATTTTTTTTTACGAAAATATTTTTTTCATACAGTTAATGAAATAATTTTAGACTAAGAGTAGATCATTTTAAACACATATATATGTTTAGTATCTTTACCGAATTTCATGCTAATCCATACATACTTTCTCAAGATATGCGCGCAATGACTTATGGGGTAAAAAAAAAGAGCTATTTTGATTTAAACAATACACAAATTCTGTAAAGGGTTGATAAATTTATGTTTGTAGTATATTACAAAGCACAATCCGTTTAATCAATACCCAAAATTTCATGTTTATACATAAAAAGGTTTTGAAGATAGACTAATTCAAACTTTGAAGCTTTTCGTTAATTTTCGACGCGTTTAAAAGGTACAAGACCCTTAAAGAACAATATCATCCGATATTTATAATGCTTAAAAATAAATTCGATAACTTCGAAAAACTAAAAATAAACTATTGAAGGGAATTTTACTAAAAATGAAAATATCTTTTACATTTTCTTTTGCAATTATAAAAACTAAAATATAAATATTCTTTAAGATAAAATGATGCAAAAAACAGATAGAATGAAATTAATAAATTTGTAATGAATCAACATGAACTAACAAACTTACCGATATATGTGCTACATTTTGAAACCATGTCCACTTATTCCGACGGTAAATAACGCGAATGACAAAGCAGAAATGAAAACGCACAGCTAAAGAAAAATTCTGAGAATTTCTCCCTCTCCCCTCTTATCGTAACGGACCAGAACTTTCAAAACTGCTTAACCTTGAGCCATTTGAAGGTCCCATCATCTATTTGATTTTTCTGGAGAGGGAGGGAGGGAGAATAGTTTTATGAGCCAATACCTTATTATAATAAATAAAAGTCATTTTTTCATAAATCATATATTTTTTCTGTTAATATTATTTTTAGTCATTTGGAAAAAGAGCTTTGTTTTCCTTTTCTTTCTTTTTTTTCGTTCTTTTTTTTTCTTTTTTTAGAGAAATAAAGATTTAAGATACATTGTTTGAATTTTTAAACTCTCCATACAGTTTTCAGATAACACAAAAACACTTTTTTTTTTTTCCTCCGATTTATGCTTTAAATGGGCATTTTATCTCTTTTCTGTAAATTTTTACCCATTTATCTTCGCAATTAAAAATTATAAGATTTAAAAATAACATGCATTCCATTTTATTCTGATATGCTCATAAAAAATATCTTGTTTATCTATATATATATCAAGGCTTATTTTTGACTCAAGACGATTTTACTGAAATGCCTAAAAATTAATAGAACCTTTTCATGTTTATTTTAGGGCATAAAATATACATATCGCATTTTATTTGATACTTTCATATAATGTCAGATTTTAATGCGTATTCTAAATTTTGCCAGAAATAATTTTTCCAACTGGGTGAAAATGTATCCAGGTCGGGACTCGAAACCAAATAATAATGAACAAAAATTCTTTATTTATTCTGCAATTCTTTACTTAATTCTGCGAAAATTCTTGATTTATTGTGCAATTTTTCACTTAATTATTTTTATACATATGCAAGTTTTATCTGTATTTCTAAAGAGTAAAATAATGGTAGTGAAATCATTAAATATATCTAAATTGTTAGGAATTTAATACAGGCAAGAAATTTTATTTATATTTTCCGTTACAGTGGATTCAGAAACAAAAATTTCTTTTACAGTATTTTCTTTTACATGGAAATATGTTTCAAATGATATTAAAAATTCATGTTTTAGTAACAGCTTTTAAGTTACCTTTTCTCTCCCCCCCCCCCCCCCCCCTCTCCTCGCTCAAGAATAACTGCTTATTGAAACATTTTCTCCTTTTCATTATAACAAATATTTTTTCATGAATGCTGAAAAAAAAGAGCATAAATAAATTGACATTTATCAATAAATTTTTAAACATGTTTAAGTAGTATATATGTCCGAAGATTGCAGTATTTTGCTATTAATATATTATTCAAATCAGCATATATTTTATATTATGCTATCTGATTATCTTTGCAATCAAAAACAATATACAATAACCATTAAATATAATCTTTTTTATTCCAGTGTGTTCAAAATATATTTATTTAAAGATATTTTAGAGGCAAGAAAGTTAAACGCTTTTATGTTGTTGTTTTTTTCCATATTTTTAAAAAATATATAAACAGGGAATTTATGTACATTTTGGGGACAATTTTTGATTTTTGTAAAATATTTTCAAACTAAATAAAAATATGTAATCTATTTTACTGCTTTAAATATAAATCTCACGACATATTTATATTTTTACTAAAACCCAGATTTAAAATAATTAAACTTACTTAGAAAGAAATGAAGAGAAAAATATATTTCCTCTCTTTAATTAAATATTCGGGTTAGGTGATATTAGCCCTCTACTTTCTAAACGATGACGATCCATTACATTTTTGCCAGAAACCGCCCCTTAAGAGTTGCCGGGCAAAGTAAATGCAACAGTTCTCTCACCGCCGAAACAATACCGTTCCGGCAGTAGCTGCCGGAACTAGCGGCGGGTCATTTACGGCACAACATTGTTTGGTTACAAATGGCCTTAACTCCTTTTGGCCGCGACATATACGCCTTTCGGCCGTAAGTTGAGTGTTTGTTGGGGTAATTCCTGGTCAGTGCTTAATTTACATTTTTTAAAGCAAGAATTAATTATTTCAATTTTTCTCTTTTAGGTAAAAAGACTTTGGTATTCGCTGGTATAATAATTTTTCTGTGGCTATGTATTGGATATATCATCTATACAAGAACATCTCAGTTTTCTGATGAAAGTAGATTTTCAAATTCAAAATCATTGGAACAGGAAGTGGCTGACTGTAAAAATAGAAGACAGAAATTAACACCTGGTTTTTGGCAACGAATCAATCTTTACAAACGGGACATTCCACAGCAAGCAAAAGAATCTTTGTCTCAGATTGATGTAGAAAACAGTTTTGTGGTAGTACAGGTAAATCTTTGAGAAAAAATTATTAGTGATGCATTGAAAATTCAGCATGCGGCCATACTATTAAATATTTAAAAATCAAAAACTGATAAAAAAGTTCTTTAATAAAATGCTATTTTTAATTTTCAATGAATTGAAATATTAATTCATAATAATTAAATATAATTATATTTATATAAAAAAGTTTACTTTAATATTATTTATTTTGATGTTTGAAAAATGATTATTTATTAATGACAATATTGATAAATATTTATAATGTATTTAAAAAAAAAGGGGTGGTATCAATAAAAATCAGGCTTGGTAAGTTTTTGCCATAGGCAGGAAAAACCTGGTTAAAACCGTCCCGGCAAAAATAGGTTTTTGCCAAAGTGGTGGCAAAAATAGGCTGTCCATTTAATATTTTTTGCAGCTAAAGAGAAAAAAATATTTCATGAGAGAAAAAAGAAACTTAATACTTAGTTTTAAAAAATCAGTATTCTAAATTTATTTTTGAATTCTTAAGTTAAATAAGTATAATGCATTTTATGAGAGAATGCTAACTTTTATAACAAAATTATTAATGAAAAAAATACTAATTTTATATAAATAAAAAACTTGATTATCTATTCATGTTTATACAATTATTAATGATTATATTCACATAATAGAACTGTGGAGGCTCTAAATGAGTAAAGCATTTATGTTTAAATGTGTTAGAAATTCAAAAAACAATTATATTCTAAATTCAATTTTTTAATATAAAATTATATTTAAAGCCGAACACTATTAAATTTCAAATAATTCAGCTATATCTTCATCACAACCTAATTTTTGCTGTTTTAGCATAGCATAACAATAAACTAGTTTAGAAAGAGTATTTGTTGACAGTTTATTTAGAATTTTAGTTTGCACAAATGAAAAAATTCTTTGGATAATGGGTAGAAAATAGATGCACTGGCAAACAAGATAAAATGGCTACAGGCTACTTACTGAAAGTAAAGAATGTAACTTTTTGTCCCTTTCTTATAGTGTAAAAGGAGGGGGGGGGGGGATTCTAGTTTCCTAACAAGGCATAGCAGAGAATTTTTTCAATATATAATTTTCAGTTTAATTTAATTACTTTTTTGTCTGTAACAGACTAGTTTCATCAGATAAATAATTATTAATTAGTACCAAATATTAAATATTTACATATATAAAACCTTTTGATAATTAAAAAATATTAATGGCTGACTTTACTTATCTGGTTCTTAAATTCCTAAGTATTAGACTGAATCCCACCTATTTTATAAAGATTTAAAATATGTAAAAATATTTAATTATATTTATTAATTAGCAAATTTAATAAAAGTATTAAATGATATGTTATTAAATTTAATTGTTTATATCATTATTATCCTTATTAGCTTATAGATTTAATTACACATTAAAGACAAATAAGGATTTTGCCAGTTTTTTCCATTTTTGCCCTGGTTTTTTTCAGTTTTTGCCACTGTCCTGGCAAAAATGCCAACCCTGATAAAAATAATTTTAAAAAATTTGTTGCCATGAATAAATGCAATTTTTTTTGTATATTACATTTTTCTTCAATATATATAAAAAAAAAAATCCTAAAATTCGAATATTTTTTTTTTTTATATATAAGCTGTTATTTTTAACTGTTAACAAATTGAGATATTAATTCAGAGAGTAATTAAGAAATAGAATCAGATTTAAGTAAAAGATATTGCTTTAATGATACTAGTTATTTTGTTTAAAACAGGCCCATGACCAGGTAGAAAAATTAGGGGGGGGGGGGGGTGGACTTTGAAAATTTTTTGGTGGGGCTAATGTACAGCTTGTTTTTTCCTTCTACTTTAATGGTATAAAAATATAGGCAGAATTGGGGACAAGCTTCCTCCATCAAAAAACTTTTGATTACAGAGTATTAAAATTTTTAATGTAATATAGATTAAATTAGCATCAAAAGTTTATGAAATGTAGAAGGGACTCAAGAGGTTGCTAAGGAGAATTCAGCCTACTCTGTCTTGCTATGGTGGCCCTGATTTGAAAAATGATGCTTAAGAAATTTTTGTTAATGACAGTATTCATAAAAATTGCAATATCAATGCATTATATATTCAAATGAAAAGAAGATTATGATTATATTTAAAGCATACTTAATTGCAGAATATTGTAATTATCGTTCATGTATAACATTTCAACTAAATATAATTGTTGACATTGATGCATTGATCCCAGTGCATAGGAAGGGAGTGGGTGGCTTCAGTGTAGAAACTCCAAGGTTGCTGATGAATCCAATTTTCCACACTGTCTTGCTCTTCCTTATCACATGTGAACTGTTGACCTTTCAACGATTTTTTTAAGTGGCCGAAAATATAGAAGTCACATGGGAAGACATTGGGGCTGTATGGAGGATGTTTCAAGACCTCTAACCAAAATTTTGCCAGCAGGTCAAGAGTCAATGGCCGCATGTGGCCTAGCATTATTCTGCAGTAACACTATTCCTTTAATGAGCTTGCCTCTGTGCTTATTTTTTTATGTCCTGTTATGCCTTAGAAATTGAACAACAGCTCTTTTCACTAATCTGAAGGAATCCAGCATTCATCTGATTGCACAAAACAGCTTTTCGAGAATGAATAACTGAGGCCAAGCCATTCATTACACGACATGCACAACTGAGAAAAATGCCACGCCATCTATCGGCAGACACATTAATCTACTGTGATTAGAAACAATAGGGCTACAGCCAAAAGTTTCCTTTTCATTTGAACGCCCCTTATATTATTTGTGTGTTATATTGTTTTTTCAATTGTGAATATAATATACAAATTATATTTTTATGTTATACTATTATTATACTTTCTATATCTGTAATTATTACAATATTTCTCATGATATATAACTAGAAGATATTTATAACGCAATTCCTATTCCATACAATGCAATTCTCCATATAACGCACAATTTTTCAGATGTATAAACAATGAATTTTGCAGTTAAGAAGCTCCTGAATTGCACATTGTAAAAAAAAAATTGCTATACTCTAGAGGACTATGTTTGATACATTAGTTCATCTTTATCTCCATAATTCAGAGATTTTTAATGGAAATTTGCTATTATTACAATAAAAATGTTTTAAAATGGGTAATATAATGAATGATTTGGTCCTGGCTTATTAGGACCATGTTTATAAAGTAAATTGAACAATGTGTGAAATAATCTATATCAGCGTTTCTTAAACTTTAGGATCTCGCGGACCCCCTTTGATATGATATGCATTTCGGGGACCCCCAACAATTTTTTTCTTACTGTAAGATAAAAATAAATTATTTTAATGGTATAGACCTTATTTATTTTCCATTGCAGATATTCTGTGTTTAGTTGTTGAATACTTCAGTTGCATTAACAAGAAAAATGGCACATATTTTAAGACAGTTAAAATATACATACTAATATTTCGCATGAGAAGGATGCTGCTGTTTTTTTTTTTTTTTTCTACGACATGTGCAATGTCTGGTTCAATGTTCGAAACATGTATATGCAAGTCTGGTTCAACATTCAATCAATTTCTATATTTGGTTTTCATATGCACAAGGCTGGAGAAAGTCTTTTCACAGAAATATGTCGTACGGAAGGGAAGTAGATGGTTGATATCTTTATCTTCTAGTTCTGCATGCATATTTCTCATGCACAACCAAAAATTAGGAAGGCTATAGGAAGACCCTAGGAAATAAATTTTCATGGAACCATCGCATGATAATTCGCAAGTTGTTTCTGCTCTAAGAATGTTAAGGATTCCATTTCACTAATGTCTTTCGAAATTTAACTAAACAGAATCTTGATCGCACAGTTTTTAAGAAGACTAACAGATCTAATGTCACTATTCCTTTTGAATGCACTTCACCTATAAGTTACAAATTAGCACCATTTAATTATTATATAAAAAGAGCATTTGAGGTTTGTTCGAGCCATCCCCTAAAAGAAGAACTAGATTCAATTAGAAAAATAAAATGCAATTCCATCCTGGTTTATTGAAAAAATCATAAACAAGTTTGAAGTAGAAGATTATGGAAAACAAACTGCAGTTCTAGATAAAATATTTAAATTTTGTAAAGTTAACTAACCTTCCAAGGCTTTTTGAAAATATAAGGCTTACCCTTTTTAAATATGATGTAAAATTAATCGCAGCCGAGGGAATTTCATGATAGAATTAAAGAACATGAAGCAGATCTCAGATTAAATTACACCCCATACTGCATTATCAAGATTAGCTCAAACTCAATCTATAAAAGTAGATTTTAATAAGTCGAAAATTATCTTTCGTACAAATAATTACCAGGAAGCCATCATAAGAGAATCAATTGAAATAATTGCTAATAAAGATATAGCTTGTAACAATGCACTATCATACGATATCCATGGAGTATGGAGAGATTTGCTGCATAATAGATGAAAGTTCATTTTGCTGAAAATTTGAATAACTTTATCTGGCATCTCTGACGTACAGCCTTTAAATTACAATGTTTTCTTCTGGACAATTCTTGAATAAGCGCAAAGAAAATAATAACATTTAAATCCTACTGATGAAGGCCTTGTAATGGTTGAAAACGTTCTGGATTTTCCTGATGTATTTTAACATATTTTTAATTTGCATTTTAAATATCTTTATATTTTATGTATAAAGTAATTTTATACAATTATTTGTGCTTATATATGTATTTCAGTTTATTTCTTTTCTTGTATGAAACCGTTTAAGCAGGTGAATAGCGCAGCACTTTTTGTGTAAGATGGAATGCAGGGCTTGAAATTCAATTTTTCATAGGAGGGGAGTCTCCCTACCAACATTTATAAATGGAGGGTAGTTGAGCTATTTGGGAGGGAGAAAAAAATATGAAACCCACTGTTATTTAACGTGCTTTTTAAAGATTTGCATTAATTATTTTTCCATGTCTGTATTAATACAGGAATGAAAGAATATCATTGAAGCAATTTAAATCAACAACTCAGAATAATGATGCAAAATGTTTTTTTATTTGAAAAAGTAAGAAAGCAGGGGTGATTCTGAGTAAAAAAAAAATTTCTGAAACTGACAGCAAATTTTCTGAAAGGTTACAACAGAGGGGATGAAGGGGGAGGGATCACTCCCAGCACTAGCTATGCGTTTTTTCATGCCCTTTTGACGAAATTTCCGTTTTTTGCGATCTTTTGACGAAATTTGCCGTTTTCCCGCGATTCTTTGACGAAATTCGCAGTTTTTTTTTTTTCATGATCCCTGGATGAAATTCGCGATTTTTTGACGAAATGCGTGGTTTTTTTCGCGATCCTTTGACAAAATGTGCGTTTTTTTTTTTGCGATACTTTGTCAAAATTCGCATTTTCCCGCAATCTTTTGACGAATTGCTCGTTTTTTCACGATCCTTTGACAAAATTCGTGTTTTTCCGCGATTCTTTGATGAAATTCGCGATTTTTTTCTCAGCGGTTGTTTGACTAAACACTAAATTCATGTTTATTTCGCAACCCTTTGACGAAATTAGCTTTTTTCCGCGATCCTTTGACGAAATTCTCTTTTTTCGCTATCCTTTGCCGAAGCTCGCATTTTTTCTGCGATCCTTTGCCAAAATTTGATTTTTTTGCTATCCTTTGATGTAATTTGCGTTTTTTTTTTTTGCGATCCTTTGATGAATTTCAAGTTTTTTTCCCGCAGTCTGACGAAATTCACGTTTTTCCGCGATCATTTGACAAAATTTGTGTTTTATTCGCAATCCTTTGCGACGAAATTGGCGATTTTTTCCTCGAACGATTGACAAAATTGATTTTTTCGGCGATCATTTGTTGAAATTCACGATATTTTTCTGTTGAACTGATGACCGATTTTTCACACTTTTCGGAACCTAATGCCTTAAATTTTCGGAAAATTCGTAACAGAATCATCCCTGAATTCGCCAATCGGTCGCATCGAAAATTCGCGAGTTTCAACGATCTTTCGCGGTAAAAAAAAAAAACGCAAAATGTGTCAATTAGTCGCGCGAAAATATCGGGAAATTTGCAAGGCGTTCGCAGGAGTTAATCGTAATTTCAAAATGCAAAATTTTCAGAAAATGGAGAAATTTTTTGGATGGGAGTCTCCCGCCTACGATATTATTTTGGGCGGGATTTCAAAATTTTGGGCGCGAATCCCACCATCCCGCCCTGAAATTCAAGCCCTGGAATGGATTTGCAAAACAAAAAAATCTTCACATATCTTACCACCAAATTCATAACGAACGAGAGCCGACAAATTCACTTTATTCTAAACTCTCATTCACATGTAATGTGAAATAAGGACTTAATTTTACGCGTTCAAATAACTGCCTTTCAATCTTTTCACATAAGTTGGTGATTCTGTTCTTAACAGTATCATTAGATAATGAAATTAAATTTAGATCCTTTGCTGCTTTTACTGCTATCATTGTTGTAGCCATTCCTTCAGCAGGAAAAAAAGTATTTGGTAAAAATGTTTGGCTTGCGCAGAGATAAATTCAGAGGATAGAGCGAAGGGGAGGGGTGGTGCTCCCTTCCCCAGCATTGAAATGTCTCCCCCCCCCCCCTTTCAAAAGATTTAGATTTGTTCCTTTTATGTTCATTAATAGTCCTAGATTAGAAGTTCTAGTCCTGCATTTATCCAAAACCACAGCTACAGAAATTCCGACCGAAGAAAAAAAGATCTGAATTCAACACTGAGCTTGAGGACACCCGTCGGTAAACTCACGGACCTCAGGGGTCCGGGGGCCACAGTTTAAGAAACGCTGATCCATATTATGAACAAATTTATAATCTGTACAACCCCCGGTCCCAAGAAATGCAATATAAAGATACTTTAATATATTTTGATGTGTTACAGACATATTTGTCATGTTTACAAAGAATGTTTATGGATGTGTGAAATGTGATCTGTATAATGCATAATCTCACTTATCTAGGTTTGCGTTATAAAGATCTTATACTCAGTGTTGAATTCAGACATTTTTCTCCAGAAGGAATTTTTGTTGCTCCAGGGGGGGAGGGGGGATTGCACTTTTTGACCATTGAAAACGCAAATTCTCAAATCTTCTGGAGGGGGGGGGGGAACATCCCCTCCCCCAGGAACACCCCCTGAATTCAACACTGCTTCTACTGTATTTTATAATCATTTTATTTCTATATGTAGTTATAATTTCTATGGCTGTATATTCAACATTTGCACAAAATTGCTGTTTGGTACATCCTTCTAAAAATTACTTAAAATTATTTTTAACACTTTACAACATAGTTGAAAAGTGGAAAGGTTTACCATGGCATGTTCTGTATTGAAAAAGATTTCTGTTACATTATGCTCTATGAGGAAAAATTGTTTGCAGTGTAGTTTAAGTATATTACACCATTTCAAACATATTGAATTGTATTGCAAGATGCTTGCTATAGAATATGATGTTCATAGCATTTATTGTTCATTTACAGGAACACACAAAAGAATTTGGTTACAGTATTGTCTAAGACCAATAATTGTTTGAATGTTTTCAATCATGATATGTGTTTATTTATTTTTATTTATTTATTTATTTATTTTTTTTCATATTACTTGGTGTGCATAAATTCCATAGATCATATACAGAACTGCATAAAAATATTCAAGTACATTTCCACTTATTCAGAGAAATTGCTGAAGGAGAATTTTCATCTGTGTTCATAACCTAACAGAATTAAATTTTAGCATACTATGTAGTATATGTGTACAAATATGTAGATCATACGCAGAACGGCACAAAAGAATTTGAATGTTTTTTGACTGTAGATAGTAACTGCTGAAATTGCATTTTCAAATATATTAATGTTTTGTCCAAACTGTTTACTTAATCATCAACTTTCACCTTATTAAATGGTGAAGTTTTGTGACAGAACTCTGAATGTATCGGCAAGTGTTTCATAATCAATGCTTGGTAAAGGATTTTTCTTTCTAATTTATTGCTGTTTATTTTTCCTTACAGAACACTAAAGTGCATTTCCTCTATGCAAAACCAAAAGAATTGAAGAGTGATATTTCAATTTTATTGCTGCATGGCCAGTCTTTCACTTCTGAAACGTGGGATGAAATTGGTACTCTTCAAACATTAGCAGCATTTGGCTATTACTCAATAGCAATTGATCTTCCTGGTATGCTTGTCTTATTAAACTACATTATCATAATATTGTTTTACTATTTCTGTGCAGTGTCGAAACTAGCCTTTTTTGCACCCAGGGCAAACATGGAATTTGGGGGCCCCCATTCCCACACACACCTCTTCCTCTGCAAAATATATTTACAAAGAGAATTTTACTAATTTTCTAATAGGCAACTTATTTTTAAATTCAAAATGTGTGATACTGAACTGTGTAATCTGCTTTGTCTAGTATTGATTCATTAAAATCTTGGAAATAATTCACTTTATACAGGATCCTTAGATTCTTCTATGCTTTGGCATAGATTGGATTGCTTTGGATGATTTTAATAATACCGTGCTAAACATGGATGTGAAAAAAATCAACAAACAAAATCTTCATTTGGTGCCCCTTCGTTCTGGCATCTGGGGCACATGCCCCCTCTGCTCCCCTTAGTTTCAGCCCTGTTTCTGTGTAGTACGTTTCTTTAAACTGAAATTGGAAAACACATTTTGAAAACTGTTAAAAATTTTATGTAAATCAAATTTTTAAACCAGTACTTATTCTTACAACTAGAAGGTCCTTATGTCTGAAACAAGACCACAGCCAGAATTTTTTTTTTTTCCCCCAAGGTAAGGTTTAATCTTATCAGTTTTAAACTACAATGTGTTAATAAAAAAGAAATGCAAATATATAAAAGGACTCTTTTCATTTTGTTGGGTAAGTGTTCCTTGGCCACTCCTCTGGCTGTGATCTTGGTCTGAAACATTTACGTAATAATTTAAAACTAAGAGCAAATTTAAAAATAATAGCAGTAAACAATAGGACCAGCTTAAGGGTGTATGATTCTGTACATCTTTTATATTTGCATATATTATGCATAAAAATATAAATTCTTTATTGGAATTGTGGAGAGGCACCCCAATACAAATGTGCTCATAGATTGTGCCTATTCCTAGAGTTGACACTGTGTAAAAATATATAGCTCTAAAGCTTTTAGAATGTTGGAGACATAGCAAGTAGAAAAATATAATTTTTTTTTTTTCAATTGGTAACTTTTGTCATTCTTTCCATAACATCTGACTTTATTTTTTGTACTTATCGGAATTGCATTTTCTTGTGATTTTTTGGCAACAACAACAACAAAAGAGAAGCATGTGACAGGGCTATCACAGGTATAAGGATCTTGTACCTGAAAAAAAAAAGCATTGTATTGATTATTTAATAAAGGATACTTAAAATATTTGTCATTCATTTGGTTTTTAATTATTTATTTCACAATAAAATTTATATACTTAACCATGTTTGTTTATAAAATGTAAAATTACCCTTCCAACTACAAAGACGAGTCCATTGGATTTAGTGTTGTAAAATATTACTGTATTTATTTTTAAGGGTATATACCCAGGTAAAGCCCATTTTTGGTATTTACCTGGGTATTTATTCTTCATTAAATATAGCTGTGAAAAACCCTCATATTATTATTATTTATAATAAATTAGTGCAAAAGAAAGAAAAATTTAGAACTTTTGACTTCTTATAACTCAACATTTTAATTTTAAATATTGAATGTAAATGTCTTTTTAAATAATAATGAAGAATGTGAAAAAGCTAATGTATTTATTGAGAATAATTTTATTAGGAAGATATTTTTTATTAAATTATGTAATAGGTGCACTTAATCTATGTAATGCCACTTCAGCTAATGTATTAGTGCTACGTAGGTTACGTAAAAAGAAAGACATATTCTCTAATTCTTTTCACAAGACTTTTATTTCTGGATACGATCTTTTTCTCTGCAAATAACTACATATGTCTTAAGTTGAATGCTATCTAATTTCATATGATGATCAATTTTATAAGTAAAGGTCAACTATCAAAAGTAAATCAAATGATTTCAAGGTGGAGTTGGGGGAAAAAGTAAAAAAGAGAGAGAACATGCATTTTAATCAACAAGTTGTCCCATAAAAAGAATAAATTTGTGATTTGGCTGGAAATTATTTCAATTTACATTTTTTTCAAACCAATGATCGTTTTCATACTGAAAGTGTGCAAAAACTCTGAAATTTTCAATATGAATACCTAATTTCGACATCAAATTTGACTTTGTCATTAAATTGTACTTTAGAATACCAAACAGGAAATCATTCATTGAAGTAGTTTGTTTACGAATTATGTAGATTTAAAATTTGGTACTCCTAATGTTAAATTCATGTTTAATCGTTGCAAAACAGATTGCAATGCAAGTAGTTTTTTAACCATAACTCCAGAACTGCTTTGCAGAATAAGCTATAAATTTTTAAATCCGCATATCTGAAGCCTTTATGAATTGTGTTTTCTTTTTTAAAAATTTCATTCACTTCATAATTTTTTTGAAAAAATACATATTTTCAATTTTTTTTTAAATATATATATTTTAACCTATAATTTTTTTTTTAACAGAAATCGATTTCTAAAACCTTTAATTATGATAATATAAATTAATGCTCATCCTGCCATGTAGTTCTTGAGCTATTCCTGAAAAACTACCCACATTGCAATCTATTTTGCAGTAATTACAAATGAATTTAATATTAGGTGTTCCAAATTTTAAACCTTCATAATTCCTAAACTACTTTAACACTTCTCATTTGATATCCTTTGATAAAATTTACAAAAAAAGTCAAATGTGATGTCAAAATTGGGAGATCATATTGTAATGTCCCAAAAAATATTTACCTTTGCTATCACTATTATTTGCTAATACAGTAAAATCTGTCGTGATACATACAGTCGAGTCTCTATGTAACAAAATCCATTGTTCCAGTAAAAAATTCGTTATATAGAGAATTAGTAAAAATTCCCATTTAATGTGTAAATTTTGAACAAAAATTATTTTTGAGGTGTTTAATTAAAAATTTGAAATGTTTAACTATAAATATTAACCTAATATTGTATTTCTTAATTATTTAAACAGTTTCAGAAAAGAGAACAGACATTTATTTGAAAGCATAATATAAATCATATAAGAAAAACTTACATTAATTTTAGACGAAGAAATCTGTAATTTTTCGCTGGTTTTATTTCAAAATTGTTACTCTCGAAAAAATGTTCACACTTTAGCAAGGAATGAAAAATTGTATCGGGAACATTTTCCTTCATTTGAAGTCCTCCCATTATAAGATCAAAAGAACTCATCATTTCACTGCGTGATGTTTTTTTTTTTCTCTTGTTGTACGTTTTCATGCTCATTATCACTCTCACCATGCAGCTTCAGCTGTCGAAGGAGAATTTTCCATTCGACCAATAGCATGCTTGCACCTTCTTTCCCGTCTGCTTTTTTGTAGAGCGCATCAGGGCACGTGTTATGCCAGTGGATCTCGGGAGCTTTCCGGCAGTGAATATGATTGATGACTATCGACTTGTTGTGCTTGATTAAAAGAGAGTTCATTTTTCTAATTTAACCTTTTGAATGATCTTCGATCTCTCTCATTCACCTTAAACTTCAATTACCTCTCAGATCCCGCTGTTACATGTGTAGCAATCCAATTGACATTGTTTTAAGAAGAATGATGGAAGGTGTGTGGGGAGGGGGGGGGGGGGGGGAGGGGGAGATGAATTCGTTGGACATAAAGAACAAGGAGATTCAAGGTAGAAAAGTAAGATAAAAAAAACTCAGCACTGAACGATAAATCAGGAATCAGTGATGGAAAATTGATTCCATGTGATTTGGAAGATTTTTTATTTAAAACTGAATAAATAAAGAACATTTTATGAAAAAATTCGTTATATGGAGATAGATATTTTGCTATATGGAAACTGTTTTTAATGAGATCATGGGGAAGGGGGACCGTTCCAACTAAAAATTCGTTATATAGAGAAATTCGATGTATGGAGTTTCGTTATAGAGAGACTCGACTGTATTTCTATTGCAGATTACCACAAAAATTTTTGTTTTAAAATAGCAGTGTTTCCAGATTGCAGATTTTGTCCCCATTTTGGGAAATTTTGAACTAAGTTTTGGGAATAAGTACTAGTGGGGAAATTTTTGACAAATTGTTTCATTATTTCACTGTTAAAGTTTACTTTTAGTCTCCTGACAACACTGAATGTTGAAGTTGATTCGGAAATAGAAATTTATCAATTATCAAATTATCATCCCCATGCTCATCATTTAGAGTTTGCATGCATTTTGAGTCCTAATTTATTATTTATCTAATTCTAATATCTATTTATCTTTTTGTAATATGTATTATTTTCTTCAAGAAACTAATCAATCACAACAAAAATGTCAACTAGTCAGTTTATTATTTTATTTTTTATTTATTTATTTTGTAAATGGGGATTTTTTTTTTTTTTTTTTTTTTTTTTTTTTTAAGACTGGGTTTGCAAAAACTTTTTGAGAAAAACTGTTTGTAGTGCATTTTATTGATGTTAAGATATTTAAAACCTAATGAGATTGATATACATAATTAAGATGGACTACAACTTGCTTTCTTAGGAGTATAAATATGTAGCATTTATAGTTTATTTGCATGTCAGACAAAAGGAAATCAATTACGTTGTGATCTTTGGGGAAAAATCATTTGCAGTGCATTTTAAGGATATTATGATAATTCAAACATAATGAAATCACTGAAGTGTTGACTATTGTTTTCTATACATTATGGAATGAATAGCATTTATCATAGTTTTAATTACTACCTAAGATTTTCTTTCTAGGATATGGCCAAAGCTCTGCTATCAAAGATCTAAATAAGTCTTAATATATTGTTTCTTTACAGAGACATACAAAAGAATTCGGTTAAAAGCTAAGATCGATTATTGTCTGAAGTGTGTTAAAGTGATCTAATTTTGAATGTATTAGGTGGTGTGTGTATAAATTCTATTGATCACATACAGACTCTAAAGACTTCACACGTTACGGGATATAGACAGAAACTGCCGAAAATGAATTTCTGCTTAGTTATATGTTTCTTCAAGATGCTTTTGTCTGATTTCATTCTAGGAAAAAAGTAAATTTCATAATAATATCATGTTAGTGTTGGAAAGTGCTTCAAAATCTATGCCTGATGCTTGATTTTTCTTTCTAGGATATGGCCAAAGCTCTGCTATCAAAGATTTAAATAAGTCTCAATTTATGGATGAGCTAATCTCTGCTCTCAATCTAAAAAATCCAGTCATAATTAGTCCAAGTATGAGTGGTTCATTTTCTCTGAGCTACCTGATTAAACATCCAGATAAATTCGGAGGCTATATTCCTGTTTCACCAGTTCAGACTAGCGTCTTGAGGGATACTTCATGTCCTAATGATGACACTGAAGTTACTTTAAATGAAGACTGTCAGAAAGTAATGCATCATTTAAAATCAAATGAGTTGAGACTCAGCTGCATCAAAGTAAGTATGCTTATGACCAGAGGTGTAGTGGAGGGTATACAGAGGTATATGCCATATACCTTCAGGATAAAAAAAAAAAATTGTGTATACCTTCCATATACCCTCTGTTTCTCAAATAAAGCTATAGCATATACTCTAGCCATGAACATTCATTACTCTAGTGCAGGGGTCGTCAACCTATGACCCACAGGTCACTGAGTGACCCACTTAAGCTCCGAAAAAAGAATATAATACAGTAGACTTCCTCAAATCCACAACCCTAAAATCTGCACATCACAGATGCAAACAATGAAACTTTCAGTTTAGATGTAGGGGCAAAATTACAGAATTTTTTAGTTTTATATCATTCTGTATGTATTTTAATATGTAATTCTCGATAATATGACTGAACTCGTGGTTTTTCATGAAGGAAGTATAAATTTATTTATGACAAAACGCAAGATATTGCTGATGTCACTGGTAATCATAATCTTTTTACCAAATACATTTAAGTATTAATCAAACTTTTTTGGTTATTAATCCTGGCTAACCTGAAATAAAACTTCCTTACTTTATGATTCCGAGGGTGTTAGGGTTCTTTTATGAGAAAAGTTTAATTGAATAATACAAAGAAAATGTATCATCTTTATTGTGCAGATTTAATTATGCATTATTAATTATTTACTTGACATTTACTTTTAATAATTTTAAAATTATAATAATTTTTATCATTTTAGTTTATTACTTTACTTAATTATTTTAATATTTTACTATATTGCAAGCATTCGTTATAATTTTGATTGCATTATTACTTCAAATTACTGTTTTAAAAATGTAAACAAAGCAATGACCAGAAATCCACAAAATTTTAAAATCTTCACAACCTCTGATCCCAAGCTGTGCGGATTTGAGGGAGTTTACTGTATATGAAAAAAAAATGAAAAATATAAATATGAAACAAAATCTTGTAGAATATTAAAAAAAAAAAAAAAAAAAAAAAAAAATCATTTTTGTTTGATTACAAAGTTGCAGCAACAAACATGTATAATAAATGCGGCAATTGGATGAACGAAGATGCAGCAAAAGGTAGCGTCCAATCACTGCGTTCGACACCTTTGTCCAATCAAAAGTTGGTTTGACGTTTGAGCTACTATTATATCTTTCCACGATACCAACATGTATAGTTTCCTATAAAGTTTTCTTCTCTGGAAAAAATTATCTTTGCCATTTTACCGGCATTCAGTTCAACTTATAAATGTGAACAAATATTTTCACACATGAAATTTATTTTAAGTAAGAACCTCAAGCAGCTTAACTACTGAAAATTCAGATAACTGTATTCGTCTTAAGAAGACTAACTGTAAGCCAGGCTTGACTGAATTGATGTCAGAAGTTCCGCAGCTGGGGAGCCATTGATATTGAAGAGAAAATTACAGCTCATTCAGTTATGTTCCTTTTTATAATAATTATAATTTTTATAGATTAGAAAAGCTTCTTTAATTGTAATTATTTTCTCAATAAAATTTATTCATTCACCAAAAAAGACCACTGACCCAAAAGATCTTTTTTATACAAACATTTTGACTGATTGTGACTCAAAGACAAAAAGGTTGCCGACCTCTGCTTTAGCATATACCCTCAGTCTATAGTGCATAGCTTCTGTTTTTATTCTACTACTACAACACTGCTTATAGCTTATATGTCTGGATTTTTTAAGTTATTGTTATTAAATAACTATAACTGTTTCCAACAATTTGTCATCAAATATACTATGGTTTGTAGTCAGGGCTTAATTTGCACCAAAGCTCAGGTCTTGTATTTGATTATTTTTAGTGAATACTTAAGTACAGTAAAAGATCTTTATAACTCAAACCTAAATAATCCCTGCTGGCTCGGCCTACAGGTGGAGGTAGATTTCGAAGTTAAGTACTAAAATCACCAACAAAACTTAAATCAAGATTAGAGATAAACACTGTTTCTTCTCTAAGAATGAGCTCTAGGGAGTTAAACTTTTTGTGAAAATTCTAATATACACGAATACACACACGCATGTATATGGAATAGGTTTAAAAATGACTAAAGCAAATTCAGGGAACCTCAAAGTGTTAAAATATGTTAATATTTCCATAGTCGGGTTTTTATCATATTTTAATGCATTTCTTCAAACTCACATGACGTTACATATTCACCTGCTGAGATCCATTGTATTTCCAATATGACGCAATATTTTGCTTTTGTTTTTTATTCGTCAAACTATTTATTTCATTTTGAGTTTTCATGCGAAAATCTTGTTCTAGAAGACTTATGACGTAATATTCAACTTGTTTTCAATTCATCAAACTATTTAATTTAATTTTTCATGTGAAAACCTTGCAATAGAAAAGCAATTGTTGTGGTTAGAATTTTATTGCTTTTTTTTAATTGTTGGCAACTGCTATAATGAAAATTATTTCTTTTTTTTTCTGTCATTGTTGTGTAAGAGCTGGTTTTATCAGAACCATGTTAAGAGGGTATTCAAAAATATTAACCCTCCCCATTTCCATTCCCCTGGGCCAATTTTAGCCATTTTCAATCCCCACCGAGATATTGGCCATCTCAAAGTTGTTGGCGAGTTTGAAGACGATCCGTGCATAATTGCGACTTTTATCGTGTGGACAAAATTTAGTACATACATACATACATATATATATATAAACTTTTTAGATAGGGGTGGTTTTGGGTTCCTGGGGTCATGTAATGAAAAGTTATGAAGGAATTTTTCAAAAGTCGCACCATGGTAACGACTGCAATAGGTAGTATTTCTTACGAAATCTACCTAAAAAACAAGGTTGTGCATTATATAGAATTTTGCGTTATATGGATCGCCTTTAATATATCATTAAATTTATCTTGTAAATATGGTCAAATATGTCTGAAACATATCAAAATACAATAGATCATCTTTATTCTGCATTCCTTGTTACCAGGAGTTCTGCATATTATGAATTTTTCATAATGTAGATTATTCTATACATTGTTAAATTTACTTTATAAAAATGGTCAAATATGTCTGGACCAAATCATTCATTATATTACTCATTTTAAAACTTGTTTATCATAATAATAGCAATTTTTGCATTAAAAATCTCTTAAATTAGGAGATAAAGTTAAACTAATGTAACAAATTTAAACCTCTAGAGAGTTGCAATTTTTTTTAATGTGGGAATCCAGTGGTAATTAAGTGTAAAATTCATTGTTTACATCTGAGAAGTTGTGTGTTACATAGAATTCCGTTATAAAGATCTTCTATTCTATTAACCAGAGTTCACTGGAGCTTATAAATTCTGCACAACAGCGTTCACTGGTCACTATATGTTATATTTTACTGGTTGAAAAAAAATATAATAAAAATCCTAGGTGAGATTATACCTGATTATAAATATTTTTAGTAGCTGTTCATTAGATTGTGTTATACAGTAGAAGATCTTTATAACGCATTTCTCCATATAACGCACAACTTCTCAGATGTAAACAATTAATTTTGCACTTAAGAAGCACCTGCATTTCCACACTGTAAAAAATTGCTACTCTCTAGAGGACTAAATTTTATACATTAGTTCAATCTTATCTCCTAATTTAAGACCTTTTTAATGAAAAAAATTGCTATTATTACAATAAACATTTTTGAAAATGAGTATTATAATGAATGATTTGGGCCATGTTTATAAAGTAAATTTAACAATGTGTGGAATGATCTATATTATTCAAAAAATTATAATCTGGATAACTCTTGATAACAAGGAATGCAGTATAAAGATATTCTAATGTATTATGTTTCAGACATATTTGGACATGTTTACAAGGTAAATTTAATGATGTATGAAAGGTATTCTATATAATGCAAAATTCTATAACGCACAACCTTGCATTTTTAGGTTTGTGTTATAAAGATCTTCTACTGTATTTATATAATATAATATATATTTAAATTGTATGGAAAAAAAAATTTCCTGAAAAAAAAAGAAAAGAAAACTTTCAATTTTGCAAATATAGTATGAAATTTAATTATGCTGGTGAAGAGGATGCAGAGGAGGAGAGGTTTCTCACTATGCTATAGTTGTTAATGCTGCAAAATGTTCAGGCTCTGGTACTTTTTTTTTTGTTAGAAATTAAGCTTGCTTGTGCTACTCAATTTTTCTTCATCCACAGCATGCATGTCTGCATTGATATTATATGTGCTTCAATTAAAATCCTAAGACAAAAAAAAAAAAAAAAAAAAAAAAAAAATCACACAATATTTTGAATATATCTATTTTATTTTTTAAGCTTTATATTGATTTTAGATGGCAAGTTTCTTGTAATTTCGTCTCCATAAAATGAGTCCTAATCAGAAAGTATGCCAAAGAATAAAATTTTAGTAATTAAAAATAAATATATTTTTCTCTTTTTTTTAATTTTCTTTAAAACTATGCATATTTTCTTCTTTTTCAAACACTTGTCATTATCATACCTGATGATTAAAGAATGGTGTAATAGAAACACTAGTAACAGTGGGCACTATTACAGAATATATCTTTATATGTTCTATAATTCTTTTTTTTTTTTTTTTTTTTTTTTGGCATAAATGTATGATTGTTTTTGTGAGCTATATTATAGAAGGTGCCTCACAGGGTTATAGAAAAAGAAAATGTTAAATAACTTTTGAATGGAAAAAAATTTTTATTTCAAAATTTCAGGATTTACACTTGATAATAAAGGAAATTAAATGATGAGGTTATCAAAATGTTGGCCATCTCAGGAGACAATGAAACAAAGTCTCTGCTCAAAATTCGTGATAACCTGCTTGAGTTAATCTGCAGGAATCCATTTTATCATGCTTGTTTCAGCCCTTCTATGATTTTTGGTCGATCTCTGTAGATTTGATCTTTAACATAGCCCCATAAAAAGAAGCCTAGTAATGATAAGTCAGGGCTCTAAAAAGGCTGAAAAAGTCCATAGCCAAAGCGATTCAGGAAACCTCTTGCAATGACATTATCGTAGTGACCTCTTAGCAAGTCCAGGATGTCTCCTGTTGAATGTTGAGGAGATCCATCCTACTGAAGCCATGTGTCATGTACCCATTGTTTGTGGTAGGCATCAGGAATGAACCTCGTTGTCAAAAAGCTGAGATAGTGTTCCAAATTCATGGTCTGGACATACAAATACGGACCCAAAATGCTATCAGCATACAAACCACACGAGACAGTGACTTTCTGTGGATGAAGAGGCTTGGCAATAACAGAGTCTGGCTTTTCGTTGCCCCAAATCCAATAATTTTGATGAGTGACATAGCCATCCAATCAGAAATTTGTCTCATCAGAAAAAATGATATCACCACAGTTGAAACCAGTGTCGATCATTTCACACATGATGTTGGTAAACTCCAGTCTTTTTACCTGACTGCCAAGAGCGGGTTATGTGTTTCACGCGTATCTGTGTAAGTGGATTTCTTTATATCCTTGAAACATCCCAACGGCTGGATGGATTTTAATGAATGAGGTCTCTATCGATTCGTCTTAACCGTCTGATGGCTATAGGCTAGCTTTTGTTTTTATAAATTCAAAATGGTGGCCATAAAATACAAAAGGCACAGATGTCATATTCGCCCCATATTGGCGCGATTTTTTCTGACGCCAATATCATATAGGCAACGGGTACTTAACTTGCACCAAAGTGTCGTTATTTTGCTTGATGTGGTAACCCATATTATGTTGTTTATGCTGTTGATGTTTTCGCCAAATTGGCAACCGAAAAAAATCGCGCCAATATGGGGCGCGAATATGACATCTGTGCCATACAAAAGGGTGGTAGAGATGAAAAAAAAATTTACGCACCCTATTGAGGGGCATATCATTGGATAGGTTTTTCAAAATGAAGACGATATTTCATTGACTATTTTACAATCAGAAGCTCTGTTTAAATATTACACAACCTGGAAGTTGTATAGGTAAAATCTCTAGCTTTACTGCAACTATAACCATCATAGACATCTACAGGCCTCATCAAAACAGTGTTTATAGATAGGAACTAACAATTAAACACAACTTAAAAGTCATCAATACAAGTAAATAAAAAAAATAGTTTTGCATTGATGAGAAATAATTAGTTCACTTTTTACACAGTCAGGTTTTTTTATTTTTTAAATTTAATCTGTTTATTTTAATAGTATCTGGGCCGAGAATTTGTCCTAACTGAATTTTGTACGGTTAAACATCAAGATCTTTCTGAACTATTCTTCATGCTGTGGTTGCACTGACGTCAAGTTGTTAAGCCAAATATCAAGGTGATGTTGATGGCTCTTCCTCCATTATTGTTTTGGCAGTGGTGATGTTTTTGGGCATCTTTGCTGTCTTTTGTTTGGTCTTCATGCCCCTTTTGTCGTCATCCACTGAACCTATTCATTCAAACTCAGCAATTAATGCTCTTAACATGCTTGAAGATGGCTTAGGACTTTTTTTAAAGGTACCAGACCACTTCCTCAGTGTTTCGGCCGGTCTCTGGTCTCAAAGATAAAACATTTTGACTAAAAAAATGTGCTATTCGATTGAAATTGATACATTTTGGCAAAAACTAAATATTCTTCGATAGTTACTGGAGTTCATAAATAAGTTTCTTTTGGATCCCTGTGCATGCATGCACAATTTCATGTCACTAACTCCACCTGTTGACAACTAAAAGTTTTTCTACATCCTGTGAAGCTCCTGATATAATTTGCATGCCATATAAGGGGGTCTGCTGGGGAAGGACATTGGAAGTTCAAGTGATATTTTTCTTTGTTTTTCTGATATTCATGTATCATATCATTTATTATTTTATAATTATTTATTTAAAATTTTGCTTTTATGGTTTGAAATTTTGTATTTCTTATTTTTTAACATTTTAAAAAATAAATTAAAATTACAGTTTTCAAATAAGCAGCCTCCAATCTCCTTCAGCGAAACCCTCCTAACATTGGTCCCCAGCACTGATGAGCTCAGTGACTATTTTACTAACAATGTGACTAAGATTCTTAATTATTTGTAAGTCTATCAAAATAGTCAGAATTTTGTTTTAACTAATCTTTTAGCATTTGTTGTCTTATTGCTAATGAACATTAATAACATTTATCAATAAAATAAGGAAAGTGGAGATAAAGGTTTGTTTACATTTACTCACGAGGGGAGGTTCCGAGGTCAGGAACACAGAATGTGGTGAATGTTTTTATATTGATAGGGTAAATGTATTATAGTATGTAAATGTATGAAAGCCATGAAGTGCAATTTGAGTTCAAATCTCAGTCAGACTTGTATTTTTCATGCAAAAATTTATATCAATTATTTTTTTCGAACCATAAGTGAAAAAAATATGTAAATAATTGAAATTTAAGAAAAATGTAAATTGAATATATGTTTTGTGGAATACAAGTTCAATTTTAACAATGGAATTTTGCATGTTTAAATTTTAAATGTATTGCTAAAAATAAGCGAATAAATAAAATTACGAATTTTGAATTCCTATAGAGCATAAATTTTTGCTGTTTTTTAAAATTACAATTATTTACAGCTATTTAAAGTAATAATATCCTATTTGTCACAGAGAAATGAAATAAAATACATATATATTATAATAGATTATTTTAATTTTGTTTTGTTATCCAAACATTTTAAAAAAATCAAGATTTTTTTTAAATATGCTTTTAGATTTTTAATATGATTTTTTGCTTTGCAATTAGAATAACTGTCTATGTAGTAAGTATTATTATAAATTCAAACTCTTTTTTGTTTTGCTTAATATGTTTTTATAATATTATACTGTATTTTTATAATTACATAAATACAGTTTAAACTGTGTAATTTTGCATGTTTATATATTTAATGAAATGTAAAATAAAAAAAATAGGGAGTTACTACTTTTAAAAATCACAGTATCGCTGGTTTTAAAATTCTGTTTACATAAATAAACTATTTTTCACAGTGAAATAAATCAAAATTTGTTATATAAAATAACATGCTACTTTAATAATTTTTAAATTGTAATATTTTTATTATCATAAAAAATATTTCAAAATATATGGGGGGTTTTAACAACTATCTTTTAAACTTTTGAATTTTTTAAATCTTCTATTCTTGTATTTCAAATTAGAATAATTATCTATGTACTTAAAAATAAGTTTTGAAAAGATATTGAATTGCTAAAAATAGTTATTACATAGGCACTAGCTACAAAACCAAACATCCAAGATTTAAAAAAAAATCCTATTAAAAATTTAAAAGCATATTTAAAAAAAAAAAATCATGAAATTTTTTTTAAATTTTTGAATTATTAAACAAAAGTAAAATAATGTATTATAGATTTATATCACATATTTTTATTTATTCCTGTATAAAAAATAGGACATTATTCATTTAAGTGGCTGTAAATCATTTTAAATATCATTAAAAAATTCTGCTCTGTAGAAATACAAATTTTGTACTTTTTTTTTCTGTTTGTTTTTCATTAAATATTTAAACATGCAAAATTACATAATTAAAATTGTACTTATATGCTACAAAACATATATTTAATTTATATTTTTCATAAATTTCAATGATTATAAATTTTTTTTTTTTTTTTTTTTTTTACAATTGTGGTTTGAAAATAATTAACCAAATTTTTTGCGCTAAAAATAAGAATCCAACTTGGATTGAAACTCAAAGAAACAATTCTGGAATCCAGTGTGCTGCCAACCATGCTGCTGAGCCTCTTGCCAAAGGAATTAATTTATCTTATTATAAAGTTAAAAATTATGTATTTAAAATAAAATACACTATTTGCTAAAAGGTACACACATTAAAAATATACATTAAAACATCAACGTTTCGTTTCGCATCTGCGAACGTCTTCAGGATGATTACATATCACACACAAGTCTAAAATTTTTCAAGAATGGAGGCAAACATCTCAGAGTCCTTAACGACCTTGTCCAGAGGGCACACCAAGCATCACAAAGTTGCCAAGGCAACGAAAAGGAGGAAACCAATCCAGCTATGGAAGAGGGCAGTGGCGTATCCAGGATTTTATTTTGGGGGGGGGGGGGGGCTGACTTAAATTTCCATAATGTTCTAAATCTTACGAAACACATTGAATTGTGTTATAAACTGAAATCATTTTTGCTAATAAATCTGTATCCAGGGGGAGGGGGAGGGACAGGGGTCACTTTGTTCCCAATTTTCCAGAAATTCGGATTTAAAAAATATCGCGATTTTTGACATGGTCGCCAAAAAAAAAAAACGATTTCATCAATCGATCGCAGAAAAAAAATCTCCAATTTTTTTAAAGTATCCGAAAAGGAAAAAAACGAAATTTTGTCATAGGGCCACGGATAAAAGACGAAGTTTGTCAAAGGATTGCGAAAAAAAAAGTCAAATTTCGTCAAATTATCAGGGAGAAAACGCGAATTACGTCAAATGCTCGCGGAGGAAACGCTAATTTCGTCAAATGAGCACAGAAAAAACCCGAATTTCGTCATAAGGCAGCAGAAAAAACGCGAATTTCATTAAAAGTTTTCGAGGAAAATGTGAATTTCGAAAAAAGATCGCTAAAAACACGTATTCCATCAAAGGGCTGCGATAAAAAAAAAAGCTAATTTCGTAAAGGATCGCAAAAAAGCTTATTTCGTCAAAGGGACCAGGAAAAACGTAAATTTCGTCAAAAGGGCGCAGAAAAGCTCAAATTGCATCAAAAAGACGAGAAAAAAATGCTAATTTTGTCAAAAAGCCGTGGGAAAAGCGCGAATTTCGTCAAATGATCACAGAAAAAAACGCAAATTTTGTCAAAGAGCCGCAGAAAAACGCAAATTTCGACAAAGGATCGCTAAAAAATACGCATTCTGCCAAAGGAAAGCGGAAAAAACGCGAATTTAGTCAAAGGGACACAGAAAAAATGAGAATTTCGTCAAAAGGCCGCAGAAAAACGCAAATTTCATCAAAAAGACGAGAAAAAAAGCAAATTTCGTCAAATAGTCGCGTAAAAAACGTAAAGTTCGACGAAGGATTGCCTAAAAAAGCGTACATTTCGACGAAGGATTGCCTAAAAAAAGGGAATTTCGGCAAATGACCACAGAAAAAACGCGAATTTCGTCAAAGGGCCGCAGAAAAAATGCAAATTTCATCAGGTCGTGGAAAACACGAATTTCGAAAAAAAGATCTCTTAAAACACGAATTCCGTCAAAGGGCTGCGAAAAAAGGCTAATTTCGTAAAGGATCGAGAAAAAAAACGCGAATTTCATCAAAAAGACTGGGAAAACGCAAATTTCGTCAGAGGTCTGCAGAAAAAATGCAAATTTGGACAAAGAATCGCTAAAATAACACGCATTCCTTCAAAAGAAAGCTGAAAAGGCGCAAATTTGGTCAAAGAAACAGAGAAAAACGCAAATTTCATCAAAAAGATGCGAAAAAAGTGCAAATTTCGTCAAAAAACCGCAGACTAAATGCAAATTTCGACGAAGGATTGCATAAAAAAACGCTAATTTCAGTAAATGACCACAGAAAAAACGCGAATTTCGTCAAAGGGCCCAGAAAAAGTGCAAATTTCGACAAATGATCGCTAAAAACACACGCATTCCATCAAAGGGAAGCAGAAAAAACGCGAATTTCGTTAAAGGATCGCAAAAAGAAGAAAAAGCAGGGAAACAAAGAAGTTCCACAGAAAAACGTGAATTTCGTCAAAAAGCCGCGAAAAAAAGACAATTTCGACAAAGGATCTCGAAAAAAACCGCAAATGTTGTCAAAGGGCCGCCGTAAAAAATACGAATTTCATCAAAAGGTCGCAGAAAAAACGAGAATTGCGAAAAAAAGATCGCTTAAAACACGAATTCCGTGAAAGGGCTGTGAAAAAAATGCTAATTTAGTAAAGGATCGCAAAAAAAAAAAACCATGAATTTCATCAAAAAAAAAACGCAAATTTCGACGAAGGATTGCGTAAAAAAAAACTCTTATTTCGGCAAATGACTTTGGAAAAAACACGAATTTCGTCAAATGGCAACAGAAAAGGCGCAAATTTCGACAAAGCATCGCTAGAAAAACACGCATTCTGTCAAAGGGAAACAGAAAAAATGCAAATTTCGTGAAATGATCGCAAAAAAGAAAAAGCAGGGTCACAAAGAAGGGCCACAGAAAAACGTGAATTTCGTTAAAAGACGGCGGAAAAAAGCGAATTTCGTCAAAGAGCCGCAGAAAAAAAAGCGAATTTCATCGTAATGACAAGAAAAAAACGCGAATTTCGTCAAAAAAGCCACGGAAAATAACAAATTTCGACGAAGGATTTCGTAAAAAAAAACTTGAATTTCAGCAAAAATCCGCGAAAAAAAACTTGAATTTCATCAAAAACCCGACGAAAAACGCGGAAAAAACACAAATTTCGACATGATCACGGAAAAAAAACGCAAATTTCGTCACAGATCCGTGGAAAAAACGCAAATTTCGACGAAGGAGTGTGCAAAAAACCCGCGAATTTCGGGAAAAAGCCGCAGAAAAAGCGAATTTTTTCAAAGGACTGCTGAGGAAACGCAAATTTTGTCATAAAACCGTGGAAAAAACACAAATTTTTGGCATGGAGATGCGACAGAAAAATGAAAATTAATAAGCTACTTTTACAGTCACTCTTCTGCTCCTCCGGTTTTCCGATTTACCCGAAATCGACTTGTGATTAGCTGCAGTGTTACTGTGCATTAACATACTTCCGCATTGACAATCTTGGTGCCTGCCGAATATGAGAGAAATTAAAAATCTCCTTAAATTAAACTACTTTTAGATTTGTCGAATTTACTTGTAGGTCTCTTGAACTGACCATATACGTTTTCATTTATCCCGTAAAACAGGCATGGAGCTATTTTTCAGTCATTTGAAAATTGATTTTGTGGTTTCAAGTAAATTTGGTCGCAGGACTGAGGAGGCTTTTGGATTAACACGAAAAACAATTTCGTGGCATGCCAGAAAATAAAACAAATTTATCTGAAGAAAAAGGAATATCAGCCCTTTTTTCATTTCACTGCAATCTCTTCGGAGGTGGAATGGAGCTGTAACTTCATAACACGCGTCGCCATGGACTTCTTTGGGTGTATGCTAGGGCATCACTGTGCACTAGTATATGGGACTAACCAGAATAGCTGCGTCGCACAAAAAATATTTAAATTTATCTCAAAAGAAAGAAAAAAAAGAGGTTTTTTTCAGTTTTGATTACTTCGAAAGGGGGCCCTATAAACCCATCAGCCTCCTTCCCCTCATTGGGTATACAGCGGTGTAACTGTGCGCTGATACGACACTAGCCAGAAAGTCTAGTTCATTGTATTGCAGAAAACAATTGCAGTACAATACAAATTTATCTCAAACAAAAAGAAAAAAAAATCCCACTTTTTTCATTTCATTTTCAACTATTTTGGGAGAGGTCTGTAAGCCCATCACCCCCTTTCTACTTCTTTGGGTATAATGTGGTGTCACTGTGCACTAATGTGGAACTAAGCAGAGGAGTGTGGCTAGTCTGTTGAATAATAGGAGAGAAAAATGTAAATTTATCTCAAACAGAAAGAAAAAAAGCAATATTTTTTTCGACTATTTCAGGAGGAGGGGGCTGTAAGCTCATCAGCCGCCTCCCCTTCTTTCAGTATGCTGTGATGTCAATGTGAACTAATATGGATTTAACGAGAATGGTTATTTCGCTGTATGGCAAAAGAAAAATTACAAATTTATCTGAAACAAGAAGAAAAAAATCAGCCTTTTTTTCATTTCATTTTCGACTATTAAGGAAGGGGGCACCCCATTAGCCCCTTTCACCTCTTTGGGTATAATGTGGGCCCACTGTGCACAAGTATGGAACTAAAGAGAAGAGAGCGGCCAGTCTGTTGAATGATAGGGGGGAAAATACAAATTTATCTCAAACAAAAAGAAAAATATCAGCACTTTTTCATTTCATGTTCGACTTTTTGGGGAGAGGGCTGTAACCCCATTATCCCCCTTCTACCTTTTTGGGTATAACGTGGTGTCACTGTACACTAATATGGAACTACAGCGAAGGGAACGGCTAGTCTGTTGAATGATAGAGGAGAAAATGCAAATTTATCTCAAACAGGCAGAAAATAATTCAGCACTATTTTTTCATTTCATTTTCTACTATTTCGAGAGGAGGAGGGCTGTAATTCCAACAGCCCCCTCCCCATCTTTGGGTGTGCTGTGATGCCAATGTGGACTAATATGGAGTTAACGAGAATGGCTATTTTGCTGTATGACAGAAGAAAAAACTACAGATTTATCTTACAAATTAAGGAAAAAACACTTTTTTCATTTAATTTTTCGACTATTTCTGGTTTTTTTTGGGGGGGGGGGGAGGAGGGGCTGCTGAAAAAATTACAGATTTACCTTAAAAAAGTAAGAAAAAATTACTTTTTCATTTCATTTTTCTACTATTTCGGGAGGAGGGTGGGGGGGGCTGTAACCCCGTCTCCCCCCTTTTTCTCTTCTTTGTTGTCAATGTGGACTAATATGGGACTTATGAAAATGGCTAGTCCGCTGTATGATTGAAAAAAATTAAAAAAATTTCCAAAAAAGAAAGACGAAAAAGTATCACTTTTTCATATCACTTTCGAAAATTTCGGGGGGGGGGGGGGGGGGCTGTAGCCCCATCAGCCCCCCCCCCCTTGGATACGCCCATGGAAGAGGGGGGGGGGATAAATGGAACTGACTCCAAAAACAGTTTATAA
The DNA here is from genome assembly GCA_963932465.1 of Maratus speciosus. Classification (NCBI taxonomy): domain Eukaryota; kingdom Metazoa; phylum Arthropoda; class Arachnida; order Araneae; family Salticidae; genus Maratus; species Maratus speciosus. The sequence goes on along the minus strand of CAWVRF010001266.1, from coordinate 361,616 downwards.
CATATTGTGCCAAATTTTAAATATGCTGTAGGATAAATTATTGTTACAGGTGTGCTGTCCAAGCTTAATAATCCTAATGGATTCTAAAATTTTGTTTATGTATGGATTCTTGCACGGAATAATGATTCTTGCTTCATCAAAGATAACCTTGCTCCCATCATTAGCAAAACAAAATCTTGCAAGAGTTGTATTTTGTTTCGATTGTGAAATGTCCCGCTTGTGCTCTTTCAACCTTTCTGAAAATTTTCTTTTAGTTTCGCCGATATACACTAATCTTTCTTTATTTGGGAGGGTAATCGGAATTTCATACACACCAGCTTTTTGATGATTCAAGATTTTATCTATATTATTACTAACAATTTGAATCAGGTATGGTGGGGGGAGAGCTACTAATTTTATATTGAATGATTGAAGGATCTGCTTTAATTTTTCTTATAAAATGGGGACATAATGCATACTCCTGTACTTGATAGGTAAAGTATTAACAAACCGCTGGCTTGACTGAGGGGGGGGGGGGGGAATGTAATTAAACTGTGAAATAATCCGGTCAGTCTGGAAGCTTTTATAACCATGATCTAATGCAGCTTTTTTAATGAAATCAATTTCAGTCCCAAGCTGACTATCTGAACAAATCTTATAAGCTCTTCTGATAAAGGACTGAAACGCAGCAATCTTATATTTAACAGGCAAATTCGCACAAAAAAGTATAACTGTATTCTCTTTTAACGGTTTTCTGTAAACTGAAAAGGTAAAATGCATATTGCTCTGGCTAATCTGAACGTCAAGAAAAGGCAAACTCTCATCCTGTTCGGTTTCAAGGGTAAACTTAATGCTATTACTTAACTTATTGACCTCATGAAGAAAAACCTGTAAATCTGGAAGAGGGTAAGTCCATAAGATGAACACATCATCCACATATCTTAACCAACAAACTGGTTTCTGTTTAAATGAACTAAAAAATTTCTCTTCCATAGGTCTGAGTGCAAACTCAGCGAAAAGACTTGAAACAGGCGAACCTATTGGTGCCCCATGAAGCTGTCTGTAAATAACTCCATTACATATAAAAATATTACTGAACACAGTTAGATTCAAACCAGCCTTTAGTGAAGTTTTAATTTCATCCGTTAAACCAGGATTACAATCTATCACTGAAAAAATATAACTTAAAACCTCGTCCATATTAATTGAAGGAAATAATGAAATGACGTCCAAACTTGATGCCTTTTCAATCCCTAATTATTTTTTTTCATTTAGTATATATAAATTACAAAGTTAAAAAAAAAATTTATGCAACCTATACCGAAGAAGCTCCCGGTGTGCTTAGCATTTTTATACTAATTATTTCTTTTTCTCTTATGCATTCATTTACAAATTAGCTGTTAAGCAGATGTCATTCTTCCATTCTCATTTAACTTGAGATTGCTATTAATTACTATTTATTCTTTTACTTGTAGAAAAGTATTACACTGGCTATGTGTATTTTATATAAAATAATGCATAAATTGATTACCTAATGGAAATTATGATATTGCAAATTATATTAACTTTAGATATCATTTTTAAAAGAAACTGTTTTAATTTGGATAAATACTTAAAAACAATGCTTTTTACAAACTCAACTATTTTTAATTTTTTTACAATACTCATGAATTAAGCTTAGAAACAATTATTTAAAGCTCTTTTTTTTGTTTATTCATAAGTCAAAATACCTGCAGAAACTTTCAAATTATGTTCATGTTAGATTTTGATACTTTTTTTGACATTTTAAACATTTAGAAAATTTTTGATTTAAATCAATGATTTTTTTTTAATCGGTTGATTTAAATCATGATTTAATCGCTGATTTAAATCAACTGATTAAAATCGTTGGCACCCTATTAACTATCAAATGATGTTTTTTATTGTAATGAAGAAAATCGGTTACCCTATAAGGTATAGAATAAAGGGTAATTATATTGAAAACTATTTATAAGCAATTTGCACATTTTAAATTCTATTTTTACATTAATTTTGTAAATATAAAGGCATTAGTTCAAAAATTATGAAAAGGAAAAACTTGCTGAGTTAATTATGGCTGTAATCCTTCAATATTACTTTATTTTCTACGTGTATCTTTTTTTATTATTTAATGATAATGCTTGTCATGCAGGTACCTACACTGGTAGTCTGGGGTGAAAAAGATAGAGGAGAAAATTCAGCAAAATTATGTCTTTTGCCTGAAAGTCAAGGAGCAGAAATACCTAATGGCAAACATGCAGCGTATCTGAGTAATCCAGACCTCTGGCATAAATTGTTGTATAACTTTTTATACTTGTTAAATGAAACTGTTGTATGCAGGCTAAATGCGTAATCTCTCACCAGATCTGTATTATTTATTGTATAAAATTAAAATTATTTCTACCAAGTTTGTCAGTGATTTGGTTTGTCTGTTTTTTTCATTGATATTTAAAATATGTAGCATGGAAAATGCATTTAACATAATACCATCACCACAAATACATATAGTATTGCTTAACCTAACATTATTTTTTTATTTTTAAAAAATTACCGTCCTTTGTATAGTAATTGTTATTTTATTTAATAGCAAGTATTCAGTGATTAAATAAAACAAAACTTACTAGACAGAAATTCTGGTAGGATAGTATTTTTTTTTTCTTTATATATATATACAGTACAGAACCACTTATCCAGAATGCTTGGGTTCATGTGTGTTCCGAATAACTGGTTGAGCATTAAAGCAACATCTACTTGATCAAATTGGTAGAATATATGTGGCTGTGGCATTGATTCTGATTTCTATATTACACAAATTAATATTCAGATCCAAACAAGATCAAAAGTTAATTGAAATTTGAAAGAAGACAATTTATGGAAATATCTTGGAAAAAAAAATCCTTGTTTCTTTTGCATAAAAATCAAAATGTCAAATATCTAACTAAATGCCTTTATTTCAAATATAGATGTTGGCATCAAGTTATACTATGCATATTGCATTGTTTCAAGCAATGTTCATGTCAAACTGGAACTGTATGGCACTTTTTTTGTGAAAAGATACTGAAATCGATGAATTTGAAATATCATTCCTTATAACTGGTTCCATACTGTATATATAAAAGGAGCTAAGTTGGTAGCACTGAGTACATGTCATTTAAATATAAATAAATTCTGTAAAATTTCAGTTTTCAATTATTTAGTGTAGCATTTAGAGATATTGACAATTCTTTTAAAGATAAATATTAATAACTACTTAACTTTTGATTTTCTGTTTTCAAGAATAAAATAATGATGAGTTATTAAATATTATCATACATTATGTTTTGATGAAAATATGTGTTCTAAAATGGTAATGTTCATTTTCTCCAAATTTTAAATTGTGTATTTTTTAAATCTGCAGAATTTTGAAAAAATTCAGAGAGAATTTTATATATTTTTAAGAACAATATTTTTGTAAATTAATAGAAAAACAAAATTAATATATCTCTAATTTGTACAGTTTGTTTTTTAAATTCAGAATAAGCCCTTGGGTCAGACATATAACATTGCAGTTAGTAGTAGAGTAGAAGTTTAGATTTCAGCCAGACATGTCTAATTGGTAAAACTTATGACTAATATCATATACCAGAGATCAGCAACATTTTACTTTAGTTGTGCCAAACTTATGTTTCAATTTTCATCATTTAATTAGATCGAATGTTCTCCTTTTCATTAAATTGTTGTAATTTTGTGTAATTACATAACACAAAATGTAATTACACAAACTAACAATATTCAATACTTATAATAATAATTATATTCAAACTAATGATATTCAATATAAATAATTATTATATTCAAACTAATAATAGAATCCAAAAGAACTTCTTAGAAACATAAAAATATAGAAATGTGTAAGGCCTTTCAAAATGTGAGAACTTCACTTATCACAAGAAAAACTCTCACATAGTAGTGTGTATTAGTACCCCATGTATTAGAAACTTAACCTCTTTTTATTTCAAAGTACCCAAATATTTTGGCTGGAGTCAAAAGGAACGATACATTTGAATCGATCTTCCTAGTTGAAGTTAGAGTGTCAAATATTTCTAAAGAGCGCCGAAGAAAATAGCTTCTCCGCTAATGGTTTTTACCTGTGATCTTATCCGGTCAACCTCACAGACCGAAAACGAAAGCCAGAGAGAGTAGGAGCACTCATATGCGTGGGAAAATTAAGCAGAACCTATCCAAACAAAGTTTGTTGATGATACAACCAGCTCAGGTCTGTTCAGTGGTCAAAAGGATACTCTTTGTTGAGAGGGGGGGTGGGGGGGGGGGGGGAGAAAAGTTTTGCTAGAAGAGGATGGGAGACCAGATTAGTTGGGTCTAAAATTTCAGAGAGATTGAGTCGGTCAAGACTAATCTCTCGGTGAAAGGAACAAGGTGACATATCAACAGAAAAATTACTTCGAATCTTCTTAAGTATCTTTTTTGAAGTCAGACTTCAATCTGCTCATCACAAGGAAATGTGAACTCAGTTTATTATTTTCACACATTGAAATCTGTGGACTTTGGGATCCATCACAGATTGATTTTATAGACTTTCTCAGTGCCTTGAAAGACTTTACCTCACCAAAAAAAATCTATCATTTCGTCAGAACCAATGAATTCTTTAAGAATTGTGACGAATTCATCTATTTAATCTTGAAAGTTAACATATTTTGCTTATTTAATAAACATATTTCTGAATTAAATTGTGTCTCGGCTGTAGACACCATTAATTCATGCTACCCGTCCTACATTAAATTCAGGGCATTACAAAAAGAACTTAGTCTTTCTTCATCAGGCATAAAGAGCATGTGCTTCTACTTAAAATAAGTAGAAGCATGTGTTCTTTGCATCTGATGAAAAAAAGTAACTTTCAAATGCACAAATACATACGCACAACACCATTACACAAAAAATCAATATGGCCGTTTCAAGGATTCTTGGGATCCAGTACTCGGGGCTATAACCAGGGGGTTCTTTGAACCCATTTTAATCTTTTTTTTTTCTTCGTACTGAGGAAGGGGATCGGAGAATCCTTGAAACGGCTGTATGTTATTTTTGTGTAATGATGTTGTACGTATTTGTGGTTTGAACGTTGTAAAAAGTTTCAGCTTATATATTTAAAACTCACACAAAGTAATTGATTTATGGATAACATATATTGGTGTATAAGAAAAGATCTGTGCTTCCATTCCCATGCAAAAGTTATTTAAGTTCCCTGTGAGTGAACGAACAAAACATTATGAAATTAATAATTTCCACAAATATTTCCATTACATTATTCAAGTATTTGAAGAAAATCTTCATTGCTAAATCTTCTTGGTGTATAATAGAATAAAAAATCAATAATTGCTGTCCAATATGATTCTCAAGTAGTTTAAAAAATTTCTTATTATTTCGGATAACCCAAAGTACAGCATCCGTAATAACATAAAATACAGTAGACTCCCTCAAATACGTACAGCTTATTTAAAGTAAAGATCAAGTAAATAATTAACAATGTATATTTGAATATGCTTAAAAAAGATGAGACACATTTTCCTTGAATTATTCAATGAAACTTTCCTTATGAAAAGTACTCTCTCTATTAATTCACATCAAAATCATCATAATAATAACCAAAAAAGCTTGATTAATACATAAAATGATTGTGATTACCAGTGATATCAGCAATATCTTGATTTAAAAAAAAAAAAAAAAAATTATACTCTTTTCATGGAAAAACATGAGTTCAGTCATATTATTGAGAATTATATATTAAAATACATACAGGATGAAATAAAACTAAAAAATTCTGTAATTTTGTCCCTACAGTTTCATTGTTTACATCTGTAAAGATGTGCGAATTTTAGGTGCTTGTGGATTTGAGAGAGTCAACTATATTAACAATATATTTGGCATTATTTGTGAATATTAGTTAATAAATCAATCATAGTTAATAATAAATATAAGTTAATATATCAAATACAGTAGAAGTTCTTTATAGCACAATTCTATCTAATGCAATACTCTATGTAATGCACAATTTCTCAGATGTAAACAATAAATTTTGTGGTTTAGGGACTTACTTTAATCAAGTGAAAACACCCGTTCACTAATGCTAATCCTATGGAAGAAATTTTGTAAGATATCTCCTTTGCATTTCAATATTTTTAAATGATTTTGTTTGTATTGAATAGCTGAAGATCTCTACAAAGGCAATTTTTTACTTTTCGATTTTGTTTCTCGATTTCATTCAGGTGACTTTTCGATTTTGTTCAGGTCTTTTAATGAAGATACTTTCACTTTTAAAACCGGTCCTGAAAGTGGAAATATCTTTATTAAAAAGACCCTTGAAATTTATGATCTGCACAACTCCTGGTCTCAAGGAATGCAATATAAAGTTACTGTACTATATTTTAATATCAGACATACCTGGCCACAGGGTTGTTTGGTTTAAACCAAATGGTTTTTTTTTTTTTTTTTTTAAACCATGCTGGGTTTCTTTCATCTGGTTTTTTCCTCTTTTTCCTTAATGTTTTCATTTATTTTACACATTATTGAAAAATGCAAAATCAAAGTTATGCAGAAGCTACAAGCAAAACTTTAGAAAAATGATGAATTAATAAATTTATAAAGTGACAAAACATTTTTAATTAATCAAACTTTTCTTATAAGCTTTAAATCTACATGGCAGACTAACTAATTTTTCTAAAATTCACTGGGAAATAAAAACAAGCAGTTAGTTTTCTTTCGTTTTTTTTTAATCCTTTTATTTTTAAAAATAGCCAAAATGGCAGATTTGAGCTAAAAATACAGTTTTCTACTTAGATTGCTTGATTAGTTAAGATTTACTAAGGATTACATTATGCCTCAATGATGACATAATCATAAGTAATTCTCTCTATTGGTTACTCTTTGTTCTGTATGCTAATGAATGATTAAATATGAGTTTTCTTTGCTGTATCATGGCTATTGGGTCCTTTAAGGGCTAAGCCTTTGTTTTTCTTGCATTCCTACATTGGGATTGGGGTTTTGCATTATGATTTTATTCTGTTACCAGTAGGCTTGGCACGGTTTAAATCAATTGGTTAACCAACTGGTTTTTTAGAAAAAATCTAACATAATATTTTCTCATTTTTGTAATTTAAGTGTTTCAAACTATTGGATATAAATAATTTCTGCTTTTAACAGTCTTATCCCAGCAGTCACCGTGAGACATAGTGAGTCTAGGTTATATTTGTATGCATGTAGAATGAAAATTGCATGTGTTGATGAACATATCTGAAACTCTTAAAAGAAAATTTAAAACGTGAATTTAGCAAAGATAAAATAGATTAAAAATATTCAATATTTTGAATAAAATATTTTCCTTTGAGGAAACACAGATTATTTACAATTAATAACATAAAATGACCTTTAAGATTTCAGTCAAGCTATAAAAGAAAAATTTCTTGATTGGGGAAATTATCTTTTAAGGCTATGGAAGCGATTTGCAATTGAACTGTGTTTTCCATTTTTGATAAATAAATTACCTCTTGAGTTATAAGCAATTTTGATCACATGACAAAGATGTTTTTAATGTTCCTTGAGTGGTTATTCTTCTTTCGCATGGAAATTCGGTTCAAAACGCCCACTTTGACAATATTTTCTGAAAGATCTATTGTGTTTACAAAAAAAAAAAAGAAAAAAAACGGATAGCGCAGTTCCATTACATAGTTTCTAAACAACAGCATCTGCTAGTTTCATGCATTTCTGAACAAAAATAAATGAAAACTTATGTCATAAAGTTGCCCTTTCGGATTTGAGAACAGGTTTAAGAATAAAAAAGAAACTCAAGATATGAAGTCGAATAAGAAGACATTGAAAAATTGGGTGCTAGCAAAGCACCTGTTTACTTTTAACTGAAATATGCAATAAGATATATTTAAATCATCTATTGCATAATCGAATCCACTATTTAGATCTGACAAAAAAATGGGAGAAAATCAAAATAAGGTTTGCTTGAGACATAATAGAAAAAATTCTCATAAAAAATACCTAAAAAGATATATTATTAATTTTTAGTTTAGACATTTAAAAGTAATACATATTATAACATAACTTAGAAAAAAAAGCTGTGTATTAAGTCTGATGGCTGTTTAACTGTTTTAGTGGATGACAGCTTTTATAAAACTACTATCCATTTTAAGATCAATGTTTTCAGTAGTCTAAAAAGTTGGTAAATAGGTATTTCTGTTTATTTTACTGTCGGCCTTTTTTTTTAACCTGCCAGTTTCTGAGGAGAAGTGTCAAATGACAATACACAATACTTCTTGAAAGGTGTAAAGACTCTACTGCTAAATTCAAATCATTCCAGGAATTCCTTATAAAAAGCTCTATTTTCAATAAAAGATAATAATTGTTCATATAGTGTTCGAACAGAAAAATCAGATATCTCAGATTGCAAATATTTCAAAGAAATTATTTTGAATAGCCATGGGAAAATATATTATATATAGAACCACACCATATATTTTTTCATAGTACTAGTAATCAAAAGATTGTTTATTAAGATTTTCAAGGTATCAATGTTTCACTATGTAGAGCAATTTTATTCATGGAACATAAGACATAACTTTTACTAAAGATGTTTGAATTTCAAATGATTTCAATTTTCTGCATAATTGATTGTAATTACTTAATTTTAATTATTGTTAAATAAAGTTATATTACTTATATATCCAGCAATGTTTATTTTTATCAATAAATATGCATGTATATGTAATAGGAAAAAATATAAAAAAAACCCGGTTTAAACCAAAGAAGCCAAAAAAAAAAATTTTTTTTACCAACCCTGCCTGGCCAAGGTAAGTTTAACGCTGTGTGAAGTGCAATTTATATAATGCAAAATTCTATATAATGCACAACCTTGCATTTTTAGGTTTGTGTTATAAAAGATCTTTTACTGTATCTCTATTTTTTCATTTTCTGACTAAATAAAGAGCTATCAATTCCTTCAAACTCCTGTTATTATTTCGGTTAACCCTTCATGTTCTGAATTCATGAAAATTTTATTTTCTACAGCCTTTTTCGTGAATTGTTTAAACTATATTAGAAGATTTACATAATCATTTAATAAATTTTAGAAGGATTAATTAAATTTGAATTTGTAGGGATTTTGTGCAATATTTATAATACCACTCAAATCTTTTATTTTAAATATTTTTCTTAGTATCTTGTAGAATTAGGAAATGTACAAATATAAATGCCCTTACAATATAAATATTCCTGAATTGAAAATTTCCCCCCCCCCCTTCCCCGTCAACACCAAGAAAGCTGAAAAGATGCAAAGGCAAAAGAAATCACCCTTTTAAAAATATTTTTGTTTTGTGTAACCCATGCTTTTGGAACAAGATAAAGTAATGTATCTATAACTCATTCTAAACTGTATTACAGTAGAACCTCGAATCTGTGGGGAAGAGAAAAAATTTCGAGATATAGAGTTTTTGAGTTATGAAGGTTTTTACAAAATTAAAAAATTCTAATCTCACAAACTGCTTTTTGCTGTGAAAAATAAGATTCATCAAAAGCTACACATAATCTACTAATAATTAACAAATTACACTTCTCAGAGTTTTAATAATTTCAAAATTGTTTTGTACACATTCTTGTTTTGATTAAATAATATCCATTTCGCATTAAAAAATGCATTCAGTTTTTTCAAAAGAAACAGCACTTAATTAAAGTCTGCCGTCTTGCAGACTTTTTTTGCTATTGTACCATTTTCTCTAACATAGCAATGGTACTAAATGATTCAGTTCTAATATTTTCATTTGATTCAAGAAATCTCTCCAGTAGCATCTGCGTTAAACACATCTCCTTTATAATCCTTTAAAAGAGAAGGAAGCTCTAAAAGCAACTCTTCACAGGTAGCTGCATCTCCCGATGCACTTTCACATCAAAGTTCCCAAAAAACGATGTTGTGCCTTTTTTCGGTATCAAAAGCCTTCCATTCTTACCCTTTAAGTTCTTTGTATCAACAAAGGGATAAAAGAATGTGAAACCAGCATCCGGATCAAACTGGCTGTACAGCTGACAATAGCCAAAAATTAAAAGTCAAACTAATTTCTGTGGGAAAAAATTCGACATATCAAGGGTTTTGGAAAATATATTTCGAGATAACTATGGAAAATAATAAGAATTTTGATGGAAATACAGGGGAAATTTCATTTTTCGAGATATCAAGGGTTTCAAGATAAGGAGGTTCGAGATATCGAGGTCCGACTGTACAAATAATCGATGTATTAAATGAATTTACTAACAAGTTATTTTAATGGTACTTATGTCAGTAGATAAAGGGTTAAGGCCATTAATCAGTGAAAATTCAAATTCCTCTTGCTTATCTTAAACCTATGAACATGTGATAGATTCTTTTTTTAAATATCTTCTTAGGAAATTAATATTTTAAACTTCTTGCATACTGCTCTTAAAGGATATCTCTATCTTTCTCTCTTTTTTTTTTTAGTTGTCAAAATATTTCTAAAATATAGGGGAGAGGGGGGGTACCTTTGAACTGGGGGCACCTTTGAAACTGTAAATATTTTCCTTTAAATAAATTATATTTTTTAAATATATGCGGCAGCAAAGTACTATTGATTCAATGTAACAAGAATACAAAGCTTTACTATTTTGCATGCACACTACTGTCTGAGCAAGACATGTATGTTTTGCTTTCTTGAATCTAAACTTAACAAAATAAAGTTGTAAGCTTTTTGTTGATAATCTTATATCCCTAAAATTATAATTTACTATTTAATACCTAAATAAAGATGCTAGCTTAAACTTATAAGATTTGTTCTATTCAAATTCTCAAACCTAATTGAGTAAATAGTAGTTGTAATGCTAAACTCCATGTGATGAGACACCATTGAACAATTAAAACTATGAAGTAAAGAGTTATAGATGTATCTAAATATTATTGTTGAAAAATTTTTAAAATATGAAAATTAATAGATTAATTAAGTGTTATTGTACTTAATATTAAAGTGTACTGATGCAGGGCTTCAATTACTGGCAAATTCGGGATACAACAATAATTCATGATTTAGCAGATTTGTCTAACAAACCCTAAACTGTTTCATTTACAATGGTAAACATTATTTCAGGATTTCATAAAAGAGGGTTTTATCCATTTTCTATAACAATTGGAATGAAAATGATTTCATTTTAGTTCAATTTCATGCAAAAAGAACTCTTCATTACGTTGGTCAGATTAAATTGCTTAATGCCAGGTTTCTTTGTAAAAAATAACATACGATATATTTTCCAGAGGCATCAGATATCAATTTGGAGGGATTTTAAGGATATTATATAAAAAAGTTGCCACAATTAAACATGATTGGAGGGATCCTCCGTTCTGTCTCAACAATGTGCTTTGATGGATACAAATTTGGTTAAATAATAAAAAATTAGTAATTTCAGTTAAATGTATTTATGTAATTTTATTCTTATTATTTTATATTTTGGAAAGATACACAGCTTTTAATAAAAACTGTCAATATTTTCATATTTTGTTTATTTGTTCAAAGGTGCCCCTAGCTTGTTCAAAGGTACCCCTACACGGGGCAGGTTTGACCAGAAAACTTTCCGCTTTTTAAAGCCTCACAGCATATTTAATTTATCTGAAAAACTGTAATTTTTTATTTCATATGATGCAGAATTACATTCTTTCTCTCACGAAATATTTAAAATTCAATAAATATAATTCAAGTAAGAAATATGTGGATTTTTTTTTTAAATGTTCAAAGGTGCCCCCCTCTCCCCTATACTTAAAATTTTTAATTCATTATATGTTCAAATCTAAGTGAAACTAATTAAGATTTTAACATTTCAAGTAAAAATAAACATGCATTTTAGAAATACAGGGTAAGTCAAAATGAATACAGCGATTACAAACGGCTATAACTATTTAATAGAAAAGAATTTATCCATAAGATTAACACAGAATGTAGACGGAACTTCAAAATTTAGTATACATATGTCATAGATGCTCTATGTGACTGCCCTTGGTCACACGAACAACATCTAGGCGGTATCCCATTTCAAGCCATACATTCTGAAACATTTGTTCAGTCACCGACGCAAGTGCATTACAAATGTGTACTTTGAGTTCTTCAGTTGTTTTGGGCATGGGAGGTACTCTGTCTTTCAAATAACATCACAGAAAAAAAATCAGCCATTTTTACTAATGAGACGGCTTCAATGAACAGGTTCCTTGTCGTTGCAAAGTTTCAAATCGCACATGCGTAGGCTTCCGCTTCACTGCACTTGCCTTACGTAAAGAAATTTTGAAGTTCCGTCTACATTATGTGTTAATCTTATTGATAAATTCTTTTCCATTAAATAGTTAAAGCCGTTTGTAATAGCTATATTCATTTTGACTTACCCTGTATTTTGAGAAAAAAAGAAACAAGTTAGAAATTGCTCGTCAAACGTGGCAAATGAGGTCCGTACTATAACTAGTTTTATAAATATTTTTTGCACTGCATATTGTAATGAATGTATATTTTAATGCACTTCATAAGTGCATATCCATTTCATTCTGTTCGAAAGGCTGTAACATCATTAAAATGCACATGAAATAATTTTTTCCCATTGGCCTTAATGTAAAAGAAAAATTTTGACTGTCCCTATAATTAAACTATACATCCGATTTTCATAAAATTTGAAATGACTCGACAAAATTTTGCAACCATTATATATTTAAAATTTCAGACCATTCGGAAGGCTGTAACATCATTAAAATGCACTTGCAATAATTTTTTCCCATTGACCGTCATGTAACGGAAAACTTTTGACTGTCCCTGTCATTAAACTATACATCCGATTTTCATAAAATTTGAAATGACTTGACAAAATTTTGCAACAATTATATATTTAAAATTTCAGACCATTCGGTTGGGTAGTTTTCGATATAATTACGAATTTTGATATATATAATTACGAACGCACCTAAAAAAAAGATACATTCTTCAAGACACACACACACACAAAAAAAAAAAAATTAAGAAGTCACAGAATTTTTTTCTTTTAATAAGTAGACTTCCTGAAATCTGCCATCCTAAAATCCACACAGTATCACAGATGTAAACAATGAAACTTTCAGTTCAGATGTAAAGACAAAATTACAGAATTTTTTAATTCTATGTGATTCCATAAGTGTTTGTAATTCTTGATA